>LGRX02003733.1:0-11333 GCA_001247695.2 Cymbomonas tetramitiformis
GGCTCCGCCCCCCCACACCCCCCCCCGAAAGTACACTTTTTTTCCCCCAGACTGAGCCCATAGGGCCCGCATTCGGTATGAGGGTGTTCGCGTCGCGGTTTGGAATAATTAAATATATATCATACTTTTATGATCTCCCGATGCATCAAATTGCCATTTCCATAATTCCATTCCTGATATCTCAGGGCGCAGTCATCACCGTCTTTGGAAGAATTAAATATAGATACCCCCCCCCCTTTCCATACACACTCTCTCTCTCGCGTTTATATTACATGCCATTTATCCAATATCATATTACAATTATGGATACGCGTCTATCGTATACTATCGTATGAAGGCCTAATAGTAAATATGCACCGGGTGCCCCGCCACATCACCGCCATCATCTAGAAGCACACGACCCTCATCGGGATCAATGGGTGATTGTTGTGGAGGGGACGGAAATTCGTCGTCATACTCCTCGTTAACCGCCGGATCCACCTCTTGAAATACAACCTCTAGTGGAACGGTGTCGGAAGTGCCAGGGAGCAAAGCCTCCGGGAAAACGACGTTCAAAGTATATACACCGGTATCATCGGCACATTGATGGTCTCCATCGTCCTCTGTTAGCACGGTGACGCCTTCAAGTCGCGTCGCTCGGGAGAACGCGACATACAGTTGTCCGTGGGAGAAAACGGGCTTGGGTAGGTATAGCCCGACGTGTTGTAGGGTTTGGCCTTGACTCTTATTTATCGTCATAGCGAAGGCGGGGCGCACGGGAAATTGATATCGTCGGAAGGAACACGGCAGGCCTGTCGAGATACACACAATTTATACGCGAATGAAAAAAAAATACACAAATTCATGAAAACCCGAAAGTGAAAAGAAATAGTTGGTCGGCAAGTGAACTAACTTTACCTGTGAGCTGGGGATCGGCGGTCATCGGAATGCGAGGTATCCATACACGGTTACCCTTATGTTGACCGCCCAATATCTCGGCGTCAATTAAGCGACCGGATATAGCACGAACGATTAGACGTGTACCATTGGAAAGCCCGTTAGGGGAGTCCAAGTTGCGCAACAACATGATCGGGGACCCAGCCTTCAATCGAAGAACGTGATGAGGGAAACCCGAGGGGTTAAACTTGTTCAAGAACTCCACCGGTACCAGGTGCGCATCATCCAACTCCTCGACTCGATCAGCACTCCGCACCTCGTGTTCGTCACCGGGTAGCATAGCGAGAAGCTTCGCATTTAGCATATCGGCGGTCGCGTTTAGCGGGGTCATGATAGTGCGTTCGGAGAGGTATTCCGTAAAGGACGCAGTGTCAAATTTGAGCAGCATGTCCGGGTAAACACGTTCGATGAGCTTGCTGAGGGTACGCTCGCCCACAAGGAGGCACATCTGGTTGGGCACGCGGATGCAACCCCGCTTGAAATGGGAACCTGCAAGCGGATACTATTAGCATAAGTCACACGCACGGAACCGATCATTGTTAGAGTAAAAACGATAGAAGGATTGCGCACCAGAAGTGTCAGCGGCCGCTCCAATCCGAAGCAAGTAGTTTGCGAAGGATTGTTGGGCCTCGGCCAGCGCATGGTCCCTAGCCTGTACCATGAGGGCGGCGCGCATATTTGTCGTTAAGCGAAGAACACGGAAATGGCGCCAGAGAGGTGAACGCGACAACACGATGCCGGAGATATCCGCCCGCGTGCCCCGGTACACGATCGGCAAGACTTGCCGGAAGTCTCCAGCGAGAAGGATGGTCTTCCCTCCGAACGGCTTGTCGATGCCCGTAATGTCTCGCAACAATCGGTCTACAGCCTCCAACATGTGACGGTGGATCATGGAGGCCTCGTCCCAAATGATCAGTGCGGCCTCGCGCAGAAGGGCAGCTTCGTCACTCTGCTTGAGCATGTTACATACGGTGTCCTCATGAAGATGTAGAGGGCATTTAGTTCGACTGTGCGATGTACGCCCACCGATTAACAGTTGAGCGGCAATGCCCGAAAACGCCATGGCCAAGGCGACCTTTCCCTGCCCACGTACACCATCGAGCAACGCGTTCTCCAAGAAGGTTTTCCCAGTACCACCAGGACCGTCCACGAAAAACACACGTGGCAACGCAAAGTCCTCAGGGTTATCCACAGCCCGACGAACTTCATCGATCACCCGCCGTTGTTCCGCATTAGCCTTGCGCCTCGCTTCCTCTGATCGTTGTTGACACTCGAGCTCGTCATATGCAAGCTCCTCCAAAATCAAGCCACATCGCGCATTTACCTGCGTAGAGAAAAGAAACGGTTAGTGTTGCTATATCGGAGCATAGGGTTGGAAATTGAAGTGCAGGGTAAATAAATACGGTTACAGGGTCGGAAATGAAGTTGCAGGGTCAGAAATGAAGTTACAGCGACGAAAGTGGTATCAAAGAAAGAACGGAATTGTGGTAGGTAGTAATTTCAAGGGAAAACTCACCTGGATATCAAGGGTAGGCATACCCGTGGATTTCAAATCTCTACCGCCCGCCTTTAGCATCGTGTCAATTCCGTCTAAAGCCTGTGCGAAAATGAAATCGGAGAAGCCCAACACACTTCCTACTGGTTTAGCCGAGACAGGTATGATACGATCTGTATGTGACGCATCCCACCTATCTACTGAACGATGATGTATACCCCTGCCTGCGTTCATACCTGGCCGCCATTCGCCAGTCGCTCCACTCCTGTCAATTCTACCTTGGCCACAGACCAGAGAATTGCACATCTACCATTCAGGATCCTCGTTTACCACGGTTTACCAGCTCCGTCTCTATATTTATACTACATTGCGAAGTTTTATATCCATTTACCATTAGGCAACGACCATTTACCATTCCAGATCCTCGTTTACCACGCTCCGTTCTGAAATTACCAGGCTTTTACCATGCTTCAACCTATGTTACCGCAAATTACCAATGATTTACCGTCAGTTATTTTTTTAATAAATATTTTAACGTTTACCACCTGATTACCACCCCACATAGGGGCTTACCGCCGTTTACCACCAGTTTACCACATTTTAACACCAGTTTACCACATTCTACCACGATTCCTTCTCAGTGTGAACTGTGGATTTCCGGAAGTCGTGCGAGCGGCATGCAAAAAGTCCTCCGACATACTCTCCTTGAATTCCTCCCAAACCTTGACGGGTTCCGTCACCTCCGAGTGCAACAACATGATCGCGAGCAACCGTCGAAGCTGAACAGGCATACAATGCGTGACCGCCTCCCGCAGAGTGTCGTAGACATCACGATCGTCTTGTACCAATCCAAGTCGCACGGCGGCTTCCTTGAATGTCTCACACACCTCCCCATTCACAGTCCGGAGGTGTTCGTAGGAGCGTGGACCGCGGACGTGTGCAAGCAGGCATCGCAAATAGTACCGCTCACCTTCCTTCGGACTGACGGCATACATCCGCCCAATCGTCGTGCCGGCAAAATCTTCGGTCGCGCGACCACGCAGTCTAGGCAACCACCGGGCGAGCACTCCGTTTTTTAAATCCCCACGGTGCCAGGTGAACTTGGAGGGCATCTCGTGGTACAACAATCTTGCGGCCTCGGGGCAACCTCCTGCGTTGACCTGAAAGAAGCTGGTCAGCTTGGTGATACGATCGAGTTCTCGAGCAACGATCTCTCGGAGGTCACCGTCCGCCTCGGGGAGCCAAGTTACCAAGTGCTGCCCGTCCAAGTGCACCGGTAGCCGCTCGACCGCAGGACCACCCCCATGCATAGGAAGGCTGAAAATGCGCCAGCATGCTTCGACGGGGCCAATATAACGGGCTTCCTGGTATTGAGCGACTTCGTTCCGGATGGCCTGTAAAAGTTGCCGAATCACGTGTTACAGGGTCATAAATATAGTTACAGGGTCATAAATGAAGTTACAGGCTCAGACATGAAGTTAAAGTGAAAAAAGTTACAGGGTAAAAAATTGAGCTACAGGGTCAATAATGAAGTTACAGGGTCGGAAATGTACCTCCTCCGCGTCCCCTTGAGGGCCCGTCCCCTCAGGACACTCGGCCCGACGGATCTCCACGATGATCTTGTCATGACCCTTATACACGTACTTGTACAGATACTTGACGGACTTGATAGTGGTGCAGATCTCCACGTTGATGTGGCAATCGTACTTCTCCGAAAGAAAAGGGTTGTACGGGACGACGTCGCGATTGTCGAACTCGCGTTGGCCCTCACTTCTCGGTGGCACTCGACGACCATTGTCCCGCCGCCGGTACTCAGGGAAACCCTCGGCGGAGGAGTGCGTCAGTTCGCAAAACACGCGTGGGAACTTTTTGCAACACACGCCGGGACATCGGTCGTCTTGCATGCACGGCGAGGACGGATTCGAAGGACCGCAAGGACCATGCATCATACAGGAGCTCACGGTGGCATACAATAGCGGTTGTGTCACGGGGTCCGGTATCTCAGCAGAACAGTACTGGTCGTAGGCATCGGGCATCGGCTTATCACCAGGGTGAAGAATGAGAAGTATGTGGGCATGCGGGAGGCCCCGCTTTTGGAATTCCACGACCCATGCGAATGACACCACGCGCCCAAAGACTCCGGCACCGCGGGCTCCCTTGATGCCGAGATCCACCAGCAATGCCTCGAGCTTCATGTGGAACACTCGAGCCACAATATCTGGACGATCCGCCGCCGTTTGTCCAGGCGGGAGGGCATCGAGAATCTCTTGCCACTTCGGGTTGCACGTCAACATGGTGATGAACAAATCCGGCTTGTGGAAATGCCGCACGCGTGCCATGGAGTCTTGGTACCGTTGGTGCATGTCTCGGGGACTACCCGTAAAGCTCGAGGGCAGTATAACGCGCTTGCCGATAGCACTCCCATCCACGACGTCGTTAATGGGCACGGCGTCTGAGAGGCCTGCACTCGAAATGACAACGGTACTGAGTGAAATAATGCGGAAAATCGGCGAAAAGTGTTTAGGGAGTCGACAAATTACCTTGATAGCAGTCTGCTCGCAATTTTTTCTGATTGTAAGATACGTAGTTCAGGTTCATCTGCTCGATCTTGGCGTACATATCGACAACGTACTGCTGAAACAACCGGCCCGCGGAGTGCAGAAGAGAAAAGTCACGATCGCGAAGTCGCAGCCGGTAGTTGTAAAACTCCAAAGCCGTGACGGTCTTTTGCTTCACGGTCGAGCCTGGTGGGATAATGGGTCCCTTCGGGATACCGATCTGCCAACCGTGGTCGCCATGGGGGAACAACAACGGGTAAGAGAGCGAATCGTATGCGCAATGTGTCTCGGCAATTCTATGTAGACCGCCAGTCCGCAGTTTCAACGATATGTCCCGTTTTTTTGAAGCGGAATTCTCAGCGGTCGCATCACCGGGCATAATCACGGCCACCTCCGGCGCCGAAGGCTTATTATACGTTCCACGGTGAGCGTCTTCAGACTGCGCGAACTTGACATCCGCACAAATGTACAAACGGAGATCTTCCGCATCCCCTCGTCTACGAATATTCTCGGCATGCTGCTTGTACTGCCTGACGTAAGGGTTCTTGTCGTGCAGTGCATTCTGCAGGTCCATCATGGTGGCCGGATCCAGACCCTCCCACGCACGCCGAGCTTGATCTTGCCCAGATCGAGGGCCTTGCGCCATGCGATGTTCAGCCTCACTCTCCGGATCACCTGTGATAGATGGCAAATCGCGTGGTTTAAGGACGAATGATACACCACGGGAGAAAGGCAAGAAAGAAAAATATGACGGCGGAAAGAATTTACGAAGGGTATTATAATCACCTTCCATGAAATAGATCTGTGAAAACCCAGGACGGTAGCCGCTTTGCGGCTCGGGAGGGCTGATGTGGTGAGACACGGAGCCTTGAATCTTGTAGGTGTAAATTCCGGGATTCGCGGAAGTGGGCAAAATACTGGAGTCCACGTTGACCCGCATGGATGTGAATCCCAAAGCGGAATTGTAGTTGCGGACGTGCTTGAAAAAGTTTTGTACTCGATGGGATTGGACACGATCAGAGCGTTTAAAAAGGTCGGTGATAGCGGGGACCTCGTCTTGGCGGGGGACCGCCCATGGCATATAAATATCGCCATTCCCACAACACTTGAATCGGGGACTTCGAACAGCGCTAGTCTTAATCTTCTCCTCTATCCAATGGAGTGCCCCGCAATCGGAGCACGCGACGTCCATATGTCCAGGCAAAAGATGCTTGCCAGCGGTGTCGTTGTGCCAATGCTCCACATTTAATAGTGCGGCATAACGGGGCTCGTTCACATCGAAAAGTTGTATATCCTGCGTGATGGTTGCCTCGCTATCCGCCACACCTGTGAGAATGCCATGAACCGCCGGGTCTTCGGGAGTCAAGACTTGTCCTTCTTCAAGCGCGGTGAGAGCTCTCTGGTCCGCTGGGTCGTCGGGGATGAAGGCGGGTCCTGCATTTCTGAGGACTTGCGTGAAAGCGTTCGCAAACCGAAAGTCACGCTCGAGGACTTCCATTTGTTCAACGCCTCGAAGGGAAAGCGGGTTCCCAACATGTCTGATCGGAATCGAAACGGAAAGAGGAGTATGGTGTAGAGGGCAAATCGAGCGTCGTCGAGCGGATCCGGGCAAAGGCGACGGCGTCGACTGGAGTGCGGCGCCAAGGATGTCATCCACATCGTCTTCCTCATCCTCCTCATCGGAAGAACCGTCAACTAAATCGGGCAGCTCGTTCTCACCGTCGTCGTCGCTTGCCATATCGAAATTCAAAATGGGCATAGGGGTGACATTTCGTGTGGTTGTTTGACGCCCTCGGAACTCGCGTGATGCCGACAATGGAGTACGCACCGCGCCGGAAGTCGGCGGGGTTGTCGCCCGGCTATTAACGGCGTATGTTGCAGTATCCGCTATTCTCCGTCGGGTACGTGGTGTGTATCTCGATGGAGGCCTTCCCCGTCTCCCATTCCTCATAACTCCGCTCAGACCGGTCGCGGTAAAGGAGGATGTGTGAGAGGAAGGCGTCGGCTGAGATATGGCGTATGGACCCGGGGAAGTAATGGGAACATGGCGGCGTCGGAATGCCGGTGAAGGCGATGGTGACGCATCGGAGAGTGCGGCGTTGAGGTCGGGAAGCGGTCGATGGGGGGTAGCCGCCTCGATTAAGGTCGGTGGCGGAGCATCGCCCATGTCGAAAGGCGGATTAGTGCATAGTAGTCAAATAAGCTTATGATTTTTTTACAGATGTGCCTGCAAAAGATATGTGAAACCCGGACAAATAAGCACGTAAAATAGAAAGTACAAATTTTACTCATTTAGCTCACGTGGGTGACGGTAATGGTATGGAGCATGTGTGGCATAGGATCCCGGAGAGATTCTTGTAAAAACCGGTGAGGCAAAGATGGAGCCCATATACAATCGCAAGGCGTCGTCGAGTATAGCCGGAGGCAGGTCGGTTGGAATTCGGTCAAAAGCATCTCTCACTTGTGCATAGTTGCGCAATGAAAAAGCGCGACATCTCTCTTCCTCGTAGGCGAGTCTAGTGTGATCAAAACACGGCTTGCCACGGACCATGGCGTACGCACGTTCGAAGGTTGCTAAAACCTCACGGCTCGCCTGCTCGCGGTGTGTCCAAAGTATGAATTGGTTGCCACATTTGATCGGTAAGAAGCTCGCGGCATACGCAACTTCGTTACATGCGTAACTTCGGACGGGCGCCGCTCCCACCCAGTAGAAAACACGCGGAGGAACTTCGGGACGAAGGTAAGGCGGATGCGGTGGATGGAAGGCTGCAGGCCAGATGTGATCGCGGTACAACTCGAACTCTAACAATGCCAAGAGTTCGAAACAAAAATCTCGCTGACCGTTATCAAACCCGCGGCTGTACAGGTGGACTCGTAATGTAGGTACGTCTAGGATTCGGTCGATGAGGATCAACACCGCCTCTAACGGACGGTACCCTTCACCCACGATGCAGAATGCTCCAAACCGGGTGCCGCGTAGGGGGGCCCACTCGGGAGGGAGTGGGGCGGTGTTTACCCCACGGTGTACGGTGACCGCGTAATCATCGATGAATCCTTGGAATTGTGCTCCTGGAATCGATTGATCCCGTGTTGCATATTCGCCGATGGTGATTTGATATAGCTCCTGGCGATATCCTGTATCTCGTGTAATCACACAATAATTCAGGCAGGAAATCTTGAAATCTCCAAGTCAATGGTAACCACAAAATAATTCAAACAGATATATCAAAAATGTCATCCCCGGGCCAAATTACATCCCGGGTATAGTATTCCCATGCAGAGGGGAAATAATGAACTGGCTCGATGAACCAATCATTATCATAAAAGTTGATGGACATTCCTAAATCAATCTTTTCAGCTCTCAAACACTGTAGAAACTGACTGTAGCAATTCCTATCAAATTGAGAAGCTGTTAACAGCTCTTGCATGTAAAACTGTTGGTGGGTGACTTCGGGATAATTAACATTAAATCCTACACTAAACTCATCAGATTGCACAACATCCCATATGTCATCATACTCTTCAACCTGCTCTTTAATAAAAAGCAGAATTAAAAAGTATGATGACATATCACCGGTGTGCAACAATTGAAGCAAATCAGTGTCACTAAACTGCTTAGCAACAATGTTTTCAAGCAGGTTTTCAGCCGGGGACATGTTATCCAATATCACCCGCCACTCTGCAAGGGAAAAACTATTAATTAATATACTCATAATGACAATCGGTTGTAAAACAAACTACACTACTATCCTACGGCTTACTTTCTAAGACGGTCTTGTGCCGGTCTTGTGACATCAAGCCTGCAGCACGAAATAGTGAATTAGTGAAAGGTGAAACATTGAAACTGTCAACAAAGGACAGAACACCGGCATCAACAGCAACATTTAAAGAAACTTGCACGTGGTGGCACAACTTAAAGAAAGTAAGGCTCACCTAGAAGAACTAACTTAGGAAGTGTAGCCGAAGAAAACGGTAATGTTTGTCACCAACCTGCAAGGCAAAACATAGTTAGGACAAACAGGTCAAGATTTGAAAACGAACAGCCGCGCGCTACACGCAGAAAACAGTTACTGGCATGCCCCCCAAAAGGTTCACGGTCGATGCTTGGGACCCGTCGGGCCATGGTTATGGTTATGCCATGAACACGTCCCCCAGCATGAAAACAATTGAACTTACACATAACAATTGAAAAATAACATACTACAAACATCGACAACTGAAACGCCGGATCTGATACAACAATCTCCAGACGAATACAGAATACAAAATTAACAGCAAACATACACTTAAGAAAACTCAACAGTAAAATACGCATTACAGAAGCACATACACTTGAGAAAAGTCAACAGCAAAATACACATGACAGAAACACATACACTTGAGAAAAGTCAACAGCAAAACATCGACAACTGAAACGCCGGATCTGATACAACAATCTCCAGACGAATACAGAATACAAAATTAACAGCAAACATACACTTAAGAAAACTCAACAATAAAATACGCATTACAGAAACACATACACTTGAGAAAAGTCAACAGCAAAATACACATGACAGAAACACATACACTTGAGAAAAGTCAGCAAGCAAAACATCGACAACTGAAACGCCGGATCTGATACAACAATCTCCAGACGAATACAGAATACAAAATTAACAGCAAACATACACTTAAGAAAACTCAACAGTAAAATACGCATTACAGAAACACATACACTTGAGAAAAGTCAACAGCAAAATACACATGACAGAAACACATACACTTGAGAAAAGTCAACAGCAAAAAGCAGAAAGCGCAATTACAGAATTATCAAGTTTGTGACAAAATAAATATGGCGCCCCAGAAAAATGGGGCAAGGTTTCTTCAGCCTGGCAAGCACGTGAGTGCTTGACCCTGCGAAGGCCTCGGCTGCCATAGATATAAAGTCCTAAGCTAGATAGACTGTTACAATACAGAATGACACAATTAACAAAAGACACAATTAATGCGTGTGTCAATGGACAATTACAGCGTGACATGTGGACAAACTCAACAGTAAAATACGCATTACAGAAACACATACACTTGAGAAAAGTCAACAGCAAAATACACATGACAGAAACACATGCCCATTTACATCGCCCAAGGTCTTAAATGCCTTGGGAAAGGGTACCTGCGACATTCACTACAGCAAGGGGTCCTTGGGTCCCGTCCCGTCCGTAATACATCGTCGTTGAGAAAGATGTTGACTGTAAGCTGGCAGGCAAGCATTTACCGGGTGGTGCCCGCCGGTTCTCGGGTCCGGTCCCTTGATGGAGTTCTGGATGTAGATGGCGTGCAGGAATTCACAGAAGTTACACAAAGGGGAAGGATGCGCACCGAAAAGTCGGTCTACGGTGGGTGGTCGTGGAGAGGAATGAAGAAAACTTTTCCGGCACGGCCTTCGTTGGTGGGGTACCTGCGAACGCAACCCCGCATGCACTTAGGAAAATGGATTCAAGTGAATTAGGAAAATTGGAACGAAGTGAAGAAAAAACAATGGTCAACGCAGAAATGCAGGGACAACAGCAGCTGCGCGGGGGAGGGGCGCACGTGAAGGAATGAACTCTGGTAATAAGTTAGCGGAGGCTTTGTATTGCAATGGGCCGCGCCCGCGCCGCCGTACTGGAATTCGAAATTTGCGCTTTGCGCGCGTATTTGGAACGGGTGCTCGGTCAAACACTCATACCGTCATACGCGGGTCCGCGGCATTCTGGATTAGGTTCCATGAACCTGCTTCATGGATAGTAGGAAAAATTAACGATGAGAGTCCAGGAAATATCCGGATCTGACGCCCGTAACCATCTAAGATTCAATCGGACGATAACCTGATTTTAGGTTGGAATCTAAAACATCATTGGTTCGAATTTTTCGAACCAATACCTGACCTGAATGGAAGATCGGGTATGAAAAAGTTACGAATTTAATGAAGTACTGTGAATATGATTGGTCAGATGAGCAGCGGCTGTGAGCTCCTCGCAAAATCTGGAGTAGGACAGCCGACGTCTGCAGTAGGACAGCCGACACGATGCGGCAGATCGGCATTTCTGAATCGGAAGGCTCAAAAAGAGCATATTAGGCGACTTAATAATATAGATGTTCGATGTGCAATATAATACGGATACAGCATACACTGTGTCGTGTACAGCCTACGATTTTGGCTTCACGTTAAGTATGTGTTTTGAGGTTCACCTTAAGTGTGGTTTTTTGGGAACATCAACATGAACATGCCGATTTTCTAAAGAGGGGGACAAATCTAAAGATTTTCCCCCCAATACTGTGTCACTCATTTTCCCCTGTGGACACAAGTCGTGAAGGTGTCA
>LGRX02003734.1:0-111317 GCA_001247695.2 Cymbomonas tetramitiformis
ACGAAACGCCAAGCGATCAGGGGGGCTACATCCTAAGAACGGTAAGGCTATATGCCTAAGGTGAGGGTTTAAAGTGGACTCATTTCCCCCCGATATCCTAAAACACCTTGAGGGACGCCTCATCGGTGTAAGAAGACTGGCCAGTTCAACAACAAAGACATCAAATACATATACAAAGGTATGCACCCTATATTGTGAGGTCACAATAACACTTCTAAGAGGGGAGATCTGTCAAGGATATGACCGATGACACATGTGTCATACATGTCATACCTATCATATCTATCATACATGTCATACCATGTCATACCATGTCATGTCATGTCATGTCATATGTCATAATGACATACAGTCGTCGAGTATTGTCAGTACGGTCGACTATGGCATGTACAGTCATAATGTCTGTCATCCACCTAAGGTGAGTGACATCTGTCATCGAGAGGCCAAGTATATGGCATCGAGATGGCGAAGCAAGACAAGTTCTTGAAGAACCGAAGGGTACCGGAATATCCTAGTACACCAGATATCAGATAGTCCCGTACTCAGTGTGGATAAACTGTATAAGATAAATAAATCCTAAGCTAGATATATCCGGAACGGTCTCGGACGGTCTCGGAGTCTAGCCTACCTGTGACACAGCGTGTGTCACAGCACGAACCTACAAATCAGTCAGCAGTCCAGTGTTGGCCTAGGAGTCTGTCATAGGGGCCTGCACCGGGACTCCCGGTCAGGGCTGCCTATACAGATTTCAGCACACCACCCCAGCACTGTCTGTGGGTGGTGACTGACTAGGAGAGTCAGAAAATGTAAAGCTGTTAGGGCAGGAGCCAGGGTGATAAGTCCTAACTGCTAATCCAGTTGTGCTATTCTGATACACAAATTGGAACCCTCTAGGTAGCACGTGATCAGAAACATACGGGCAAGTAAGGCCCCGCTAAACTACTGTTGTCTCTTACCCATCTTTATGTTGGCTGCAGCCAACATAAAACCCAAAGTTCCGAAGCATATTACTCATGGTTAATGATACATATTGCTCCAAAGCAACGTTGTTTGAAGGGCTACTAAACCTTTTAAAAATTGTCAATACGTGGTATACCTTCTTACACCCATGGGGGCTTGCATAATTGTGCCCTAGAGTTGGGGTATGATCGCGAAAATACAAAATGCTCCTTATGTTGGCTGCAGCCAACATAAGAAATTTGTGCAATGTGAGCGGCATGAGAAGGGCAGTGAAAAATCGAACATCTATGTTGTCAAGATCTCGAGCTGCTCTTTCTGCAGTGTCTTGTCAAAACTTTCATCCGAGTTCATCTTGACCCTCAAAATATCGATCGAAGTAACATGGGTATGTAAACACCCAAAATTCCTTGGAAATTCCGCAGATTTTCACATTCTCTTGAATAGTAACCCAAATTCTCGCAGATGACTTCGAGCGTCCCAATGGTGTTAACGCATGTGTGAAAGAGAACATCCCCGCCGTCTAATAAAATGTACAATCCGGTACCGACAGCTCCCGGCATTGTCAGCAAGGCTTATGTTGGCTCAAGCCAACATAAGGGGCCCTAATGTTGGCTATAGCCAACAGATGAGTAACAGACACTGTAGTGAAAAGAACCGTGCTAGCAAGTCAGATTGAAGAATATAAAGGAGTCAAAGGAAAACATAAACCAGATTGAAGAAGTTGTTGAGGTCACAGGAGCTCTGCACACCACCATGTTGGTGTGCCTCCAGAGTGATCAAGAGGTCAGCCGACGGCATCATAAAAGCCAACGGTGGCCCCACTCAAGCCCATGCCGTAGGGAGGATCCCCGAAAGGACCGCCCTCGCGCAGAGCCATACCGTAATAGGATGCCATGCCGTAACACAAATCCGCTTGAGCTAAATCCTGAAAGGCCAGGATAGCTCCTCTGACACGCGACCATAAGAAGGTGTGGCCGGTAGGATGTATGTGGTTGTTTCGGGTTGGTGCGGCGGACCGTGGGCGCATGTGGGTAGAGCACACTGAATATATATGGTGCGGTGTGAGGACAGCTCCTCTGACACGCGACCATGAGGGGGTGTGGCCGGTAGGATGTATGTGGTTGTTTCGGGTTGGTGCGGTGGACCGTGGGCGCATGTGGGTAGGGCACACTGAATATATATGGTGCGGTGTGAGGACAGCTCCTCCGACACGCGACCATATGGGGGTGTGGCCTGTAGCATGTATGTGGTTGTTTCGGATCGGTGCGGCGGACCGTGGGCGCATGTAGGATGGGCACACTAAATATATATGGTGCGGTGTGAGGACAGCTCCTCTGACATGCGACCATGAGGGGGTGTGGCCTGTAGGTGTATGTGGTTGATTCGGGTCTATGCGGTATGGACCTCCGCGGCGATATCGTCCAGCCGCTGATGAATGTCGTCATCCGCGGGCTCGTCAGCAGGCTGCTGCGGCTCTACCGTGAAGCCGTAGGCGGACACGTCGATCCCGCCCACCGCATCCGCACAGAGTACCGCAGGCGGCCCGTACGTAGATGCCGCAGTGGCAAAAGCCTCGGCCCCATCATCCGCCGCCTGCTGGAACAGGGCACACATGGCCAATGCACGCACCCCCTCCGCGTCCTCCTCGTCGATGGGAATGCAGAATGCCGCGGCCGAGTGCGGGGGATGCTGACGCCCGCCCAACGGACAGTCGCGCGCGGTAGAAGTGGTACTGCTCACCTTTACCTGCTTTCTTGCACCTTCCGCAAAAGGGCTTCGCCTTCTGGTCGTCACGGTCGAAACCGACCGCAGGCAACGGGTGCGTGCCGACACGGAATCTCCGCTGCGTGCTGCGCTGCTGCTGCTGCCGCTGCTGACGCTGCGGCTGCTGTCGCTGCTGCTGCGCCGGTGGCGCGTCCGGCCCGCGCTGCTGCCGCAGCAAATCCTGAAGCTCGTTGATCTTGTTGAGGAGGGCGCCGTACTCGGTGCTGGAGAGCTGCGCAGAGATGCCGCTCTTTCCCGAGACTGCCTTCCCCGTCCTCGTCTGCGCCCAAGCCTGATAAATCTCCACCACAAGGGAGCGGAGAGACGCCAGAGAGACATGGGCGAGGTCAGCTGCCAGAGGGTACCGCACCTTGACCGCAGTGTAGAACACTGGGTCCAGCCGGTTGTACAGCGAGAGCTTCCTGGTCTCCTCGGTGGGCGTCCAGTCCGTAGCTTTGTTATCCCGCACCAGACGCTGTTCCCGAGCCAAGATGGGCTGCGGATCAGTGTCCGCGGGATAACGCAACGCGGCGTGCTCCTCCTGGTGCGACTCACGTAGCGGGGCTCAGTAATGATCGGCACATAAGAATGTCACAAATTCCCGTTCGGTCCAGATATTCTTAGGCGATTTGGCCATTTCGTCCAAATTATTCTTAAGGATTGGCCATCGATCAAATCGACGATACGCCACCTGGCGGTGCCAATATTCTTAGCATCGTGGATTCTATCATACCTTCAAAGTGGCACTGTGATCGACCGGTCGAGGCAGAAACCTCCCAAATTCGAAATTTGACCTCTTGAAAGCTCTTTCGAAAATAATGCATGAAGCACACACCTTGAGTACTGTAGGACAGTTGACTTCCCCTAACCAGTCATGGACACCGAAGTTAGGAACGCGCTGAGGTTATTACTGCAAGATAAAAATGAAGGACTTATTCCGCAAGATCAGTATGCCCAACTCCGAGCCAGAACAGTCGATCAGATTTTTGCAGGTCCCCGTGCCTACGGCTATCGAGAACCACACCGTCGATCGACTTCCCCCCCCCAACCGCTCCAAGAGAAAGACAGTAATAAAAGTTCGCCTCAAACACAGTGCGACGGAAGCCTCCCACAACCAGAGCCAGGTCGTAAAAATACCCACGCTCTACTAGAACCCCAGCCACCTTTCCGCAATACGCAAAAGAGCAAGAAGATTGTCGCCATTCAAGGGCAGCGTACACTAACAAGCATCTTGGGACCCGTCACCGTAACCGCTACAAATGGGAAGCGATATATGGGAGTTTTGCCCACAAGTCAGCCTGGGCAGATCGTGCCTGGGTTTCCGTGCCCATTTCCAAGTTGTGGAGGACGGCTATTTCTGTCAATCGACCAGCCGATGCGGGAAGTTCACCTAGTGCTCTCGGGTTCACAACCCGATGGTGGTAACGCATGAGATGCGTGAGAGCATTAGAGTATATGAGGAGCATTGGGCTCAAGCAAGCACTTCTGGTCTACAGACTGCTGCACTCATATCCCACCAAACTATTGCGTTTCGCTGTTACCGTTCAATAACAGCAGCGTCACATATATTGTTCGTATAGAACCGTGACAATTTCCGAACAAGGGCTCTTTTGTTTCTCACTGAGCCTATGTCCATGAAGGCCTGCGGCATGTAGCACGTGTGCTAGGACAACACACGGTGTCATGCGCGGATGACTCAGCAATGTCATACATGCCAGAAGTGTCATACGCGCCTTACAGCATTAGCGCCCGAGACCCCTGTGGAGGAAGAGACCCCCCTTATATGGGAGTACACAGTACCACTGTACTGTGTAATAATGTGACATGTAGAATACTGGCACATCATACTGCATGATAATGTAGTACAAGCATATGATAGGCTGATGAGACTTGGCCATGCTGACTAGGATTACCTCAGAGAGCTGAGTGAATAAGTAATGGCCAAGGCCAAAGAAACAGTTGAGATTTCTAGAGTAAAACAGCCGCATGGCAAAAGTCAATATAATACCTAATTCTTACTGCAAATATATGCAATGAGTCTGGACATAGTTCCTAAGAATCGACATAGCTTGATTAGTCTTATATAGTGCATAATATAGAACCCTGCACTATATATGATCCATCAGTAGTTTCACAGTCACTGTCAAGTAGAAGGTTTAGTACTGCCTCCTACAAAATGGTATCAGTGTGCTACGCACCACCACCACCACCACCGCTTCCACAAAATTTTTCTGCTTTGAGATTGTGACTTTTCCGCCGAATTTACGTGTGCCTCAGTTTTTCGGATGGAATTTGGGCTCTCGAGTTACTGGCGCGTTACATAACTTTGAGTCAGCACTGGCCAGTGACGTCGTTTGCGACTTCCTTCAGCGAGATGACTTGTGGCAATGTCGAGGGTTCTTCTTCAGATTACTTGTAAAACGTATTCTTTCTTCGCGAGTTACTTCATGATGGTTTCTTCGTGCGACTGCGCGTGCTTTGCGGTCTTGGCTGTTGTGAGTGCCTAGTGAGCACGCGGTTCTTCACTCGAATGTTCGCTGTGGCGTTTGTTCCTCAGCAACAAAGATTCTTAAAATTGTCAATTGCAACGTATACTCTCTTCGCGCCGTGATCTGTGATGGAAAATTTCGGCTCGCCATGGGAGGGGTCCTACTGTGGCACAGTGTGCCACAAATAAAGTAGCCCAGAGCTATCTTTCGTCTGGCGTTCGCTCTGCGCCTGGGACTCGCAAATTACCTTTACAAATTATGGCAATTTTTGCGGGTGCTGCTTAAATTCGGGTTTGAGGATGGTCGAAATTCTGCTTCTGGCTGCTGGCCCTTGTGTTCGCACTCTGGCGCGCTGGACGACTCGGCGCTTTTCTTACTCGCTAGCAGTTTTGCGCCGTTAATTCCTCTCGGAAATTGTGCCGATTGGTCAGCGTTTTCCGCGGGATCTTCGTCTGCTCTCTACTCTGCGATTGGAATGTGTGCGCAACGTTCTTCTTTGGCTCGGAATTGGCGTGATGCAGCTTCGAATTAGCGCTATTCCGCTGGCGTGCGTGCTCTTCGTCGAGTGTCTTTGCGACTGAGTGGGATTACACTAATCTATGCTGTGGAATTCGAAAATGTTCTCTGAATGGGCAGATGCGACTTGCTTTCTTTGCCCTTGAGCTCTGCAGCGCTCTAGCGTTCTTAACAGTGGCTGACCCTGAGTGGTATCGCGCGGCAGCGTTAATTTGACTTCCGTGGGCCGATCGTTGACCAATTTTGCTCAATTTGTTTTCGTCTTACCTCTTCGAGTTCGCTGGGAAACTTCGGTTGGGATTTGGTAACGGCAGTTGTTTGTTTGCTGTTGGACTTGCGTCTTCGCTCTTAACACTATACGCCTTTACGGCGGAAGCGCTGGCGGATTTTGCAGAATCAGATTGCTGCGTTTCTCCACCAGCTTAAGCAACTTTTTCAATGTCCTCTTCACGGCGGGCTTCTTCGCTGTATATTCCGCCTCAGCGGCGCTCGGGGGTAGCGGGTGCTGCTTCTGGGCCCTCCGGGCTCTCCAGCTCGGCCCGGGTGTTTGAGCACCGGGGATTGGGGGAGCTTGGGGCTTTGGAGCCCACCCCGTACTTTGTCCCGGAATGGGAGGCGCCAGCCGGGGCGCGGCGGGGCAGCAGGGGGGGGAGCGGTACAACGTTCTCTGGAGGGCGAATACGCGCTTTTGGCGAGCGCGCCTCTACCTCAAGAGGAAAGTCGCACCCAAGCATCGCTGCCTGCCACGCCCACGAATTTCCCCGACGGCTCGCGTGACTCTCCTGGGCTGGTATCTTCCATTGTACGTACGTTTGAGTGCTACTCTACACCCCAGCAGCGTGCAGGGGGTGCAGGTGCCTCAGGTGCCTCAGGTCTACAACGTAGCCAACCAACTCTCGAGGAGCTCAACACGGTCGCTATAGCCACCGCTCATAATTTGAGATCATCTCCTCATAGCGAAGCTGTAGTTGACCATTTGCCTTTGGCACCAGAGCATCACGTTGGAAACCTGACCCATGAGAGCAACATATTTACGCCTAGGCGTGAAAGTGCACCTCCAAGTGGCGAGCGCGGTTTGTCAAGCGTGAACGAGTGGAGCGTCAGGCTGGCACGCCAAGCTGTAGCAGTGGATATTCTAGCGGTATGTGCATTGCGTAATTGGTGGAGTACTTGGACAGCACGAGTGCTCAACGGGCGTGTTTCATCTGCGCTTACGACATGGCGCCTACGTGCCCGTCTCGCGCGCATGCGTGTTTCCCTTACAGCATGGCACGAGCGAGCTCACCGCAAGAATCAGGTCCAACGCAAAAAGCAAGATTTTGCTGGACACGCAAGTTCACGATTGGCGTCCCAGCTCTTGAGTGCATGGCGAGAAGAACAACGTCGTGTAAAAGAGATCACCCTCGAAATCACGGTGTGCAACATCGCCCGGTCCGAGTTCTACGTGAGGAAGTGTATGAAAGCGTGGAAGGCTACCGTGGACTTCGCTTCCAAGTGCACCACCTTTACAGTCCAGCGTGAACAACATGTGAAGCGCGAAGTCCTCCACGAGTGGTCAGCTCTGACGGACACGCCTGACGTGACCCCGAAGCAATGGGCGACCTTGCGTAGGCATCTTCGCCGCCTGTGTGGCCAAGAAGACTCCATTGCTGCAATCACATGGGAGGTGCAGCTGAGAACGAAGAGTGGAGAGCAACGCGTGATCCCATCTCGTGGACTCCTTCTGTCGCATGTTACCTCAGCAAGCCACCATTATCATCACCTCCACTCTGCACGACCACTCGTCACGACCATCCCAGCCAACCGGCCTGCAAGGCTGGTGCGGTTGGGAGTGAGCGTCGAGGAGGTGATAAAGACTCTAAGGCGTACAACCACTTTGGGAGCAAGTGTTCAACAGCATGGCGTACAATCTGTACCTAGCCGCAACCCCTATGGCGTCTTGTCGTCTGAAGATGACTCCACGATCGATGAGGAAGACGTTCATTCCGCTGACGACTCCGCCCCACAACCACCTCGATCAAAAGCTTCATCCGCCCCACGACCCACACAACGAGAACGTGCTGTACGTGTCCAGGCTTTGACGGAGTTAGCCCACAAGAAGGAGGTGGCGAAGCAGGAGCGGAAGCGGCAAGTTCGAAGAGATCTCAGCGCAGTACGGCCCGTTCGACGTGGACGCGTGTTGTGACTCCATGGGCGTCAACCACCAGGTGGACACCTATTGGACGGAGTGCCTCAAGCAGCAATGGCGGGGAAAGCACGTCTGGTGCAACCCCCCCTACACCAAGGATAGCAACCTCATTGAGAGGATCCTACGCCACTTTATGGCTGAGTGGCGCGCCGACCCAAAAAACACGTCGGCGATGTTCCTACTGCCGGACTATGACGCGTCCTGGCGCACCCTTATCCAGCCCAAGTACGGCCTGCACGTGGTCAAGGTGTTCGACCTCAAGGATGCCAAGGGTCACCCCACATGCTTGTTTGAGTCACCAGATGGAGGCCGACCAGCGCTGCGGTGGCCCGTGCTGCTGGTGTGGGCGCCAGCGGCCAGCCGGACTCGGCCTCGAGCGAAGAGTGCCCGTGCGCCCGCCGCTCAAAGTGCAAGCGAGCCTATGGTCACGTCAGGGCCAGCGGCCAAGGCACGCGCAACCAAGGGACCACTAAAGGCATGCCAGTTCGTGAAAGCACTACGCGCGGAGTACGAACGTAGCCCTTACCTCACGATGTTAAAGGAAGAGCTTTTGGCCGCCCCGCACCAGCGTACGGACACCTTCCGTATGGTTGACGACATGATCTGGCGCATCGCGGAGGGACGCTACCAGCTGGTGTTGTCGTCCGACTCTCCTCTTCGGGAGATAGTCGTGCGTGAAGCGCACGAGTCTCCCGCGGCGGGACACACCGGGCGAGATAAGACTCTTGCTCGGATAGTGCGGCGGTTCTGGTGGCCCCGCATGAACAAAGACGTCACCGACTGGACCCGCTCGTGCTTGATATGCCAGCAGACCCGCCCGAGGAACAACTATCCGGATGGCCAGCTGAACCCCCTCCAGGTCCCGGTCAGGCTGTGGCAGGTGGTGAGCATTGACTTCGTCACAGGACTGCCGCGCACGGAGCGGGGCTACGACGCCTTCGCCACGTTCACGGACAAGTTGTCCAAGATGGTGCACGTGGTCCCCATGCTGTACTCTGACAGTTCCGCTGAGCAAGTGGCACGAATGTACTTCGACCATGTTTGGCGACTGCACGGTGCTCACATGAAGATCGTTTGTGACAGGGACTCTCGCTTCCGTGACGCCTTTCATATGGAGTTGCATCGCCTTATGGGTGTGCAGGTGGCCTCCACTACGCCGTACCATCCACAAGGGGACGGTCAAGCGGAGCACACAAACCACACGGTGGAGCGCATGTTGCGCGCCTACGTTGACGCAAACCAGACAGACTGGGATTTGTGGTGCACCCCAGTGGAGTACGCCATTAACGACTCCAGGTCCGCAGTTACTGGATTCACACCCTTCGAGCTTTGCTATGGGCATGCCCCAGCGTCGCAGCTCGACTTCTTCGTAGAAGCTGCGTTGGCCTCTCGTAGGGGCCGCGCCAAGGGGGGGAGAGGAGACGTCGTGAAGAAAGGCACGGCCCACGAGACCGCCCGGCAGTTTGTTCAGCAGTTGCAGACTGCTCGCGATAGGTTGCTGGTAGCTCAGCAGCAGCAAGTGGCCCAGTATGACGCTCGCCATCGCGCTCGCCGGTACGCAATAGGTGACATGGTGTGGGTGGACGCCACGCATCTCACCCCGCCCGGGGATCGGGGCCTACACAAGAAGTTGCTGAAGAAGCGCCTGGGCCCGATGGAGGTGCTGGAGGCCTTCCACAGCGACCGGCAGATGGAGCTCGCCCCCGAGGACCGAGGGCCCCCCGCGGCTTACCGCCTGAAGCTACCACCACAGTGGAAGGTGCACGACGTCTTCACCGTGGATAGACTCACCCCAGTGGAGTCGGGCCAGGACAAGTTCGCGGGCAGGAGTGCGGAGATTCCGCCTCCCCCTGTGGACGTGAGCGGTCGTAAGGAGATGGCGGTGGAGTGCATTGAGAGGTCACGCACGAGGAGACGTAGCGGGCGGACATGGACGGAGTACATGGTCAAATGGGTAGGTATGCCGCGCTCCGAGAATGAATGGAAAACTCGCGAGGACCTCGAGTTCGATGGAGTTGGCCGAATAGGGATACCTAACCGCGCTCTTCAGGAGTTCGAGAAGGTCGAGGCCAAGAGGCAAGAACGTGAAAAGAGTAGAGTCACTCGCAAACGCGAGGAGTCAGCAGGAGCGATATGGTTGACGGATCCTGAAGAGTTACAGGCGGACGGAATGGCGTGGATCCCGGAAGAACGGGTCGACGACGAGGTGGGCACATTCGCGACGGTGTCGTCCACCAGTTTCATGCCATCCCAAGGACCTGGTCGAGGAGCGGCACGCCTACAGCCGTCTCGGCGCCCAATACGGATCTTGGTGTTGTTTTGTGGCACAGGCTCCGTCGAACGACAGTTCAGCAAGCAGTTTCCTGGGTGTGAGGTAGTCTCGGTGGACATCCAGAACCGATGGAAGCCCACTCACTGCGAAAACATCCTGCACTGGGACTGTCGGCAGTTCTCGCCCAAGCACTTTGACGTCATTTGGGCGAGCCCTCCATGCACAGAGTACAGCCACGCCAAAACGGTAGGGATACGAAACTTGCGTGGTGCTGACAGGCAAGTGCGGAGAACGCTGGAGATCATCAAGTACCTCCAGCCGAGCTTCTACTTCATCGAGAACCCGCGTGGCCGAGCTCCTCATGGGTTACACACTCGCCGATGCATGCAAGGGTTGCCACCTCCGCATCTGGCTACGTATTGTAAGTATGGTATGCCCTACAAGAAACCCACCCACTTCTGGACCAACGCGCCTATCACCACCCTGAAGTCTTGTGACCCCGAAAACCCCTGCGACTTCAAACGCCGTTATGGGCGGCACGAGAAGATGGCGCAGAGCGGCTCCGCCAGCAGAGAGTCGGGCGACCCTAGACCAGGCATGGGAGCTGGATGGCACGTGTATGGCATCCCCGCAACCTTGCTTAAACAATTATTCAGCTCTCTACCGGTGGAACAACCCGTGGGGGCAATCGCAGCGGTGTGTGAATACCTAGCGGAGCTGCTCTGGAGAGATGAAAATGAGACAGATCTCAACGATGAAAGAGTCTGCGCTAATCCGGATGAAGCTGACGAGGAGCCGGTGACCTTGATGCCGGAGTACAGCCCTACGCCGCCTCCAGTGATGTCCGACGACAGCGAGTGGGACACCATGGGCTCCGAATCAGCCTAACGACTGTGCATCTAAGCACAAGGGAGGACGCTTCCCACCTGAAGGGGGGGGGAGTTGTGCTAGGACAACACACGGTGTCATGCGCGGATGACTCAGCAATGTCATACATGCCAGAAGTGTCATACGCGCCTTACAGCATTAGCGCCCGAGACCCCTGTTGAGGAAGAGACCCCCCTTATATGGGAGTACACAGTACCACTGTACTGTGTAATAATGTGACATGTAGAATACTGGCACATCATACTGCATGATAATGTAGTACAAGCATATGATAGGTTGATGAGACTTGGCCATGCTGACTAGGATTACCTCAGAGAGCTGAGTGAATAAGTAATGGCCAAGGCCAAAGAAACAGTCGAGATTTCTAGAGTAAAAACAGCCGCATGGCAAAAGTCAATATAATACCTAATTCTTACTGCAAATATATGCAATGAGTCTGGACATAGTTCCTAAGAATCGGCATAGCTTGATTAGTCTTATATAGTGCATAATATAGAACCCTGCACTATATATGATCCATCAGTAGTTTCACAGTCACTGTCAAGTAGAAGGTTTAGTACTGCCTCCTACAGCACGGCTAGGTGGGCCCGGGTTGCATAATCGATGAAAATGACATTTAGAAGTCGCAAGAAGTTTCAAGAAGTACTTAGTGGTTAAAATAAATCATCTAGAGGCAATATTTTATATTTTTGATAATTGTAGTGGCCACAGGGCTGCTTACAGGTCGCGGATGGGCTGCCGTACATACATTGCATATCTTGCGGGCGCGTGAGATATGCAAATGATACGGAGAAGTTATTAGACGTGGTGAGAAGTATTTAGAGGTCATCCGTAGGCAATGAGAAGCGAAATTTCACATCGGGACATATTCACGGGGTGCTGGGGAGCTAATTTCGTCTGTAAAATGGCTGCAAAGCAGAAATTGCATATATTGCGGGCGCGTGAGATATGCGAATGATACGGGGAAGTTATTACACGTTGTGAGCCCGTCCACCTAGCCGTGCTACATGCCCTACAGAAACCTCCACCGCCAGCCGCATCTTCCAAACGACGATTGACTCAGCAAATTTTGCCCTGCGAGGACTTTGAACTCGAATGCGAAATAGTCCTATCTGGACTACTCGATGAGGTGTGCCATGCGTACGTACATACCTGCCACACCGCAACTCGTTTTGCCTGCGTGTGGTGGCTTGCACTCGGGTTTCAAGCAACTGAAGCGTGCGTATGGCTCACTTGCGATATTCTTCCGTCCATGTGTATGCAGGTTTCGGAGCCTGACGAAATTATGGCGAAGTCCTTGGTTGACGACCTGATCAACGAAGCATTTGGCGAAGCGTGTCGACGTGCCCGCCAACGTAAGATTTCAAAAGTGCAGGAACGCATCACCACGCGGGAGGGGGCTCCCGTTGCTGCTGGTGACAA
Organism: Cymbomonas tetramitiformis; assembly: GCA_001247695.2. Lineage (NCBI taxonomy): Eukaryota > Viridiplantae > Chlorophyta > Pyramimonadophyceae > Pyramimonadales > Pyramimonadaceae > Cymbomonas > Cymbomonas tetramitiformis. The sequence continues at coordinate 12,500 of LGRX02003734.1, forward strand.
GACCATTCGACAGTCAGGGAAGCGAAAGCAGGATCGCTTGTTGACTACGGTCCAGAAGCAGCAAAGTGCGCACTCATCTGCGATTGATCTCCGCGTCGAGAATAAATGTAGCGCAAAGCGGAGGAAGTTCAACGATAAACAGCGGGCAGAAGTTTTGCATATGCTGGAGGATGTTGAGCAGGACCGTTCTATCAGTAACAAGATGGATCACGTTGCCAAGCTATCCGGGATCACCCAGGGCATGGTTTCTTCCTGGAGCAAAAAGCGGGATGAGATTTTTAAGGGCGCTGCTGATGAGACACTTTCCAATCTGTTTCGCAAAGCGCAGACCAAACAGACGACTAGCTACTGGCCTCTTGCTGAAGCCCAACTTTTCAAAGAGTTTAAGGCAAGGCGTGCTAGGAGGAATCGGAGGGTGCCAAAACGGTGGCTCATCATACAGTAAACACTCGATTTTAAGAAAAAGGAATTTTAGGTCAGCCTAGCAACTTTCTTATTTATATAGAGATCTTAAATATGGAGTGTTATGTGTTAAATATTGTGAAGAAATCAAAAAAGCTGGCTACTTTCTTATTGGCGGGTTTTCTTATTACTGGGTGATTACTGTACGCATGCGAGCCCTTATCCGTGAGCATCACCCTGACTCCTCTCACGAATTCCAGGGTTCCCACGGCTGGCGACAACGTTTTTGCCGGAGGTACAAGCTTGCTCCTCGCAGGAAGTCAAACAAAAAAACCCAAACCTTTGGAGGAACGCCTTCCCGCCCTGCGCACCTTTCACACGAATTTGCGGCGTATGTTGTCGTATTCAGCAAGTGATCAAGCCCTAGCAATTCCACCTCGCGAGCTAGGGGCATGTGCAAGCGGAACGCCTTTCAGCACCAGCGTGGCGTCTGCTCCTATTCGTGCCACAGACCGAGGCACGAAAAGGCGACCGGATCCGGACAACGATGCTTCTCTATTGCATGAGGACGACCTTCGTCACAGTAAGTGGGGCAGGTTCCCTCCGCATGCACGTTTGAATGTCGACCAGGTGCCCATGCCCTTCGTCTTCCACGCTGGGCGTTGCGATACTTATGAATTCAAGGGTGCCAAGCGGGTGCAAGTGTCGGGAAACGGTGGTGGCTCCATGTCCAAGAGGCAGGCGACAGCACAGTTGGCGTTCCGGCCGATACGTGCTATTCGTAAGAAAGACGGCTCGATTGTCGAACTCCCACAACCACGCCCTGCTATGGTCTTCCGTGGTAAAGGGCGAGTGAAGCAGGAGGAGATTCTAGCATATAATCCTAACGTTGACGTTTACTGGCAGGATAATGCTTGGGTCGACCGCGTCGTAGCTCCTGCGTGGGCGAAGCGTACTATGATGCAGTTTGCTAAGAATGACGCTGCTGTTTTTGCTAAAGCTGGACTCGGAGATCTTGTCCCCACTGAATATTTACTTTTGCAGGATAACTTGGATGCACAAAAGGAGGAGACCTACAAACAGGTGCTTCTGAGTGAAGTGAAGGCAACGTCGTGGTTTGGCCCAGCCCAAGCAACAGATTTGTGGCAACCTGTGGACCAAGGCTACGGTCGTGAGGTCAAGCGGGAAATGGATGTTTGCCAAGAGGATTGGCTCGAAGATGATCATAACTTGGAGCGTTGGGAAGACAACAAGCTCGCCACGAGTGACAAACGAGTTTGTCTAACGCACTGGTTGGGGGAGTCGTGTGAGACCGTGAATTCGGCATGCAACTTGTTTCGCTACTTTCAAAAGGGCGGTCTTCTGATGACAGTGAATGGGGAGGGCGACGGAATGATCACGCCTGAGGGCACTGCGGGCTACACTTTCCCGGAACCTGACTTGGCACCCGATGCCGTGGAAATGCTAAAAAGTGTTGCAGAGATCCTTCCTGAAAGGAGTGATAGTGAAGATGAGGACCATTGTGATAGTGATGGTGGTGCGGAAGAGTATTTGGAGGGCGACGACGAGACCGAGGTTGCTTGGTATCTTCCTGCAGGTTTCGTTGTGCGGGAGCAATTTCGTGATCCGACCGATGCGAACGGGAAGAAAGCTCTGGTGGGGAGGTCCATCATGTTTTTTTGGGAGGGTGCTGGCTGGTGCAAAGGGGTCATCAAGACGGTGCTTACCAGCAGCCAACAGGCGAAGTGTGCAGGTAACTATGAAGTCCTTTATGTAGATGGCGACAAGGCCAACAACCTGCTGTTGCATCGAACCTACTCGTGGGGAGATGAAGCGGAGTATGGTAGCTGGGTGCTGTTGCAAAAGGCAGTGGTTGGGGAGGAACCGAAGTCCACGTGCAAGGAAGTGCGAGCCATGCCCAGCGAACAGCCTCAACCGCAAGAACTCGACGTGCATGCCGAAGGCGGTGGTGAGAAATTTAGTGCAGGTGCACGTGTGCAAGACGATATTTTTGGACCTGCGACTGGTTTGTATTTGGCTTGCACGCACTCAGTGAAAGCAGGTGAATGTAACAGTTGCTCCCGTAACGGCACAGACAAGGCCTATGCTGTTTTGAAGTTTGATAGTGGCAGAGTAGGTGATCGTCGGGGATGCGAGCATCTTTCTGTTCTGCAGTGAAACCATTCACTTAACTTGCAAAAACTTAACTGGTTCTCCTATTATTGACTTATTGTGTGGTTCAAGCGCTGAAAATCTGCCTATTGTTTCGTTCCAGCGCTAAAAATCTCCTTGTGCAAAACCTTTATATAGGCTGAATTTCAGCACATATATAGGCTGAATTTCAGCTCATGTAATATAGGCTGAATTTCAGCTCATATATAGCCTTATATAAAGGCTGAAATTCAGCTCATATATAAACTGAATTTCAGCTCATATATAGCCTCATATATATATATATATATAGGCTGAATACCATATATAGGCTGAATTCCAGCTCATATATAGGCCGAGTTTCAGCTCATATATAGGCTGAGTTCCAGCTCATATATAGCCTCATATATATGCTGACTTTCAGCTCATATATAGGCTAACTTTCAGCTCATATATAGGCTGAATTTCAGCTCATATATAGGCTAAATTTCAGCTCATATATATAGCCTCATATATAGGCTGAGTTTCAGCTCATATATAGGCTGAGTTTCAGCTCACATACAGGCTGAATTTTAGCTCATATATAGGCTAAGTTTAAGCTCATATATAGCCTCATATATAGGCTGAATTTCAGCTCATAACTAGGCTGGGTTTCAGCTCATATATAGCATTATATATAGGCTGAATTTCAGCTCGTATATAGGCTGAATTTCTGCTCATATATAGGCTGAATTTCTGCTCATATATATACTCATATATAGGCTGAATGCCAGCTCATATATAGCAGGCCGAGTTTCAGCTCATATATAGGTTGAATTTCAAGCTCATATATGGGCTGAATTTCAGCTCATATATAGGCTAAATTTCAGGTCATGTATAGGCTGAATTTCGGCTCACATATAGGCTGAGCTTCAGCTCATATATAGGCTGAATTTTAGCTCATATATAGGCTGAGTTTCAGCTCATATATAGCTTCATATATAGGCTGAATTTCAGCTCATATATGGGCTGACTTTCACTCATGTATAGGCAGAATTTCAGCTCATATATAGCCTCATATATAGGCTGAATTTCAGCTCACATACAGGCCGAATTTCAGCTCATTTTTCATTATCTCCGGTCCCGATATTCTTAGCTCCTGGCGGGTTAAGAATATCCCCATTTCTTTTTGCGCGGTGTTGATATTCTTAGCGATTTTTGCACAAATCCGCTAGCGATATTCTTATAGCATGATATTCTTAAACGCGAATCATTACTGTACTGCTCACCTTTACCCGCTTTCTTGCACCTTCCGCAAAAGGGCTTCGCCTTCTGGTCGTCACGGTCGAAACCGACCGCAGGCAACGGGTGCGTGCCGACACGGAATCCCCGCTGCGTGCTGCGCTGCTGCTGCTGCCGCTGCTGACGCTGCGGCTGCTGTCGCTGCTGCTGCGCCGGTGGCGCGTCCGGCCCGCGCTGCTGCCGCAGCAAATCCTGAAGCTCGTTGATCTTGTTGAGGAGGGCGCCGTACTCGGTGCTGCAGAGCTGCGCAGAGATGCCGCTCTTTCCCGAGACTGCCTTCCCCGTCCCCGTCTGCGCCCAAGCCTGATAAATCTCCACCACAAGGGAGCGGAGAGACGCCAGAGAGACATGGGCGAGGTCAGCTGCCAGAGGGTACCGCACCTTGACCGCAGTGTAGAACACTGGGTCCAGCCGGTTGTACAGCGAGAGCTTCCTGGTCTCCTCGGTGGGCGTCCAGTCCGTAGCTTTGTTATCCCGCACCAGACGCTGTTCCCGAGCCAAGATGGGCTGCGGATCAGTGTCCGCGGGATAACGCAACGCGGCGTGCTCCTCCTGGTGCGACTCACGTAGCGCCACTGGCACGCAGCCCTTGATGATGTCCACAAGAGCTCGCCGTCCATCACGGCCAGACGAGGCGTCGGTGCCAGTCAGCCAAACGTAGGCGTTGCTGTGTTTCTCGACAACCAGAGCCAGAACGTCGTAGAGCAAGCCGTTGACCTTGGTTACCACACGAGCCAGAGGGTCGTCGAGGTCAAAGGATGCCAGCTCCAGCCCAGCCGAATGAAACTCCGTACGCAGCTGCACCACCAGCTCGGAGAGGAGGCCAGCGTCGTCCGTACCGCGGAAGTGGTGCTTCTTGTCCCCAAGGACATCCTCGCGGACACCCTTGGCCCATTGGCGGTGTAGACGCGCTTTGTAGATGTCGTCAACCAGCTTGCTCTGCTCCTGTAAGTACTTCCTGGTCGCCACGTCTGCATCCTCGTTGGAAGTCGGAGCGGGGGTCGGAACAGTTGGCGTACGCACCGTCGGACTGTTCCGAACCCCGTCTAATAGCCTCAGTGAGGCGTCAATGTCACTGTCCCTGTCCAGGGACTTCTTCGCTCGGGTCAACATACCCATGCTCTGAAAAGCCAGAGGGGAGGTGGTACGCAGTCGCGCGGTTGGGTGTGGTAGCGGGAAAACGGTAATGGTCAGCAGCGGAGAGGAGCCAAGAGAGTGGAGCGGCGAGGGGCACTCGAAGATGTCGTCGAAGTCGAAGGTGTCGCGAACACCAGCCCAGAAAACAGTAACCAGCAGAGCCAGTGCCGGTGCAAAACTGGATCCGAACATTGCTAAGACTAGTCCGTAACGAGGCGCGGTCCCCATGGCCGCCACTCCCAGTTGCTTACCGCAAACAGTTCATACCATAAGTCCTAGCCGCACCCAAACGCGCCCGCGCGCACCACCTCTCCAAGCGGCCGTTTAGCCAACCATGGCCAAATCAGCAAGTGGAATAAAAGCGTGGATGGGGCCACGACCTACTGGAATATCCTAGTTCACTAGATATCAGAAACTCCCGAACTGTGTGGATAAACTCCTAAGATAAATAAACCCTAAGCTAGATATACCCGGAACGGTCTCGGACGGTTTCGGAGTCTAGCCTACCTGTGACACAGCGTGTGTCACAGCACGAACCTATAGATCAGTCAGCAGTCCAGTGTTGGCCTAGGAGTCTGTCATAGGGGCCTGACCGGGACTCCCAGTCAGGGCTGCCTATACAGATTTCAGCATATTGCGTTTTGCTGTTACCGTTCAATAACAGCAGCGTCACACATACTGTTCGCATAGCGAACCGTGACATGAATAGCCCATCGGCCTTAAAAATGTAGATAATTAAATATTTCAACAAATGGTCAGTATTTAAAAAAAAATCCATTAATTAAATAATTGGTAGACAGGCTCCGCACTAAAAGAACAAAGAAAAAACTTTAAATATTCAATTGTTTTCAGCCAATCAACAAACTTTTGTCCCAAGTTTATTGCACCCGGATTCAGGAATAAAAATCAATAAAGTAGACACGGAATAATAATAGTAAAACATTTACGCTAACAAAGGGGACAAAGTCCTGAGAGTGCGGTATCCCTGCAAAGCAGGCTAGTGAAAACACCAGGGGCTACTCCCTCTGCTATAGCGCGCCCACAAAGGGGCTCCACCCACTTTTCAGCGGGGTGACATCTAGAGAAAAAGCTAAGTGCTAGGCAATCAAAAACTCTAGAAGATGGAGAAGCAGCCATGACCGGGTGGGTGGAGGGATGGTCAATCTGAGCGGTGGGAGGAAGTCGAAGAATTAAGGGGTTTTTGGAGACGTTGAGGAAGGTGGCCGTGGTGGGGCGGGGAGAGGGGTGGTGGCGGGGGAGGGGAGGGGGGGGACGGCCCCTTCCCTTGGGGAGACGAAACCATCTTAAATCGCAAGACTTTTGAAAATTATTGCAGGAGGGTTTGAAGGAAGTCGTTTGACTGTTGCACGGCTTCTGTTTCTGTCATGGTTTCACTGCTCGAGATGTCAACTGTATGCGGGTCAGTGTTTAAGGTGGTGGTGGTGTTTAACAGAAAGATGTCTCTCGCCTATTTTTGGTGTGTTGCCTACAAATTCTTGAAAGTTTTTTAAGGAGTGGTTTAATCTTACCACGGGGAACACCTATCGTGTTGAGGACAGTACCAAAATGAGGAGGGAGGTATCCCATGAGAGTAAGAACTTTGGGCCATTTCACGGTGCTTATGAAGGGCTTGGAATTTGCATTGGTGATTGTCGTGTCGTGGTGGCCACCATAATAAGGTTCAATATCACTCTGATGATAAAGAGGGTCTTGAGTGGGCCATGGGCAAAGCGAACAGGGAAGCACCTTGTCGCTTTCGTTCAGAACTTCATTCCAAATATCAGGGCTGACTCCTGTGTATTCTAGCCTCTTCTTCGTGACTCTGGACTTGGGAAGGACGTTAAGGAACCATTTGGCAATCTTTTTCTGTGTAGGCCTCCAATCAAAGGCTGGTTGAGTATCACTGGGTGCACTGTCTATAGCTATGATAACAACATCCGAAAAGTCATCCTTATAGCATCCGCCACCTGGAAGAACGTAGGGGTCATCACCCGCCCAATAGCCATGTGGGATAAATGGAATAGTGTTATGCGGGAATCTGAAAACAAGTTTAAAGCCTTTATCAAACCATCTTTTTTGGTTTTTGGGAGACAGCGGAAGAATCCATGTTCTTGAAAATTCAGAAACGGTGTTGGCCGCTTTATGTCCCATTTCCAAGGTAGTCATAACCGCCGAAGATTTGCCCTTATCTTTCCCATCAAAGGGGGGATTTCCGTAAACGATTCTGCCAATGCCTGTTATCGGGTCCACGTAGGCATCCCAAGCGAGACCATCAAAGCCGATTTTCCCATGATGGCAGAAGGGCCCGAGGGCTTTTTTCATTCTTGTGGTGGGTATGCATCTTCTCGAGTGAATTCTAGGGTGGGCATTTAGTGGGTTGGAGAAAAGTTCACACCCGTTTTTGTCAAGGTTTCTGTCATCCACCAAAATATCTAAGAGGCTTCTCCTGATTGTGTAGCAGTTTTTAGGATCTCCCGAATCAAACTTACATGCATTGAGTGCTTCATGAATATCGTGTGCCCTATTCGAGTACTCCGCAAGTAAGCATGGGACTGCTTTGTTGGAAAGGCGGTGCCAGGCCAAAAGTTTCCAAAACTCTTTCTTTTGAACATATTGGAGTTCGGGATATTTAATTGTTCCCGTAACATGGTCCACTTCGGGTTTAGCGGTCACAGCGATGGTATTCTTTTTTGAACTTGATGGACGGTACATGCTAGCTTCCGGGAGAGCGTGTAAGTATAATTCCTCATTCATCTCCTGTCTTAGGTCAGCAAGTGGAAAAAAGTTTCGATGGTTGTGTTTTGATGTATGTGGTACCTTTTCCAGGGTTTAGTAGTTTGGGCTTTTCTAAGATTTCTTCAACAATGATTTTCCTTAGTTCGCTATCTTGGGTTGTTTTAAGACTATACAAACTATTATTATTATGTCCCGAGCATTCAAGTTGGATGTGTTCGAAGGTGCATTTTGTATTCGGTTGGCAGTAGGGGCAGTTTTCAGTTTCGATTTTCCCCAGTTTAAATAAACGTGCTGGAGAGGCTTGGAGACCCAGGCGTTCTATGCTTCTAGAAGCGGTGAAAGCTTTAGGTCTAGACACGGTAAGTAAGTAAGGTAAGGTAATTTGGTCCGGTTCCAAATCATAAGGAGCAGAGGTTACAATATAGCTACGCTTTTATCGAATTACTCCCCTTGGCACAGGGCAGGGCAGGGGAACAGGCGCAGCGCGCAGGCGGGCTGTGAGCACCGCAGACCAAGCGCCTTGAAGGGGAATAAACTTTTCCCCTTGCCGCAGACCACGCGCGTCCGACAGAAACACAAAGGTTCACGGGCGACGCTCTCCGCCGGTTCTTCAGCTCGAGATCCGGCATGTGCTGGTGAGCTCGGGGTAGTCCCTTTTTCTTTCTCTTTTCGAAGATCTTTTCATCTTAAGATGCACCTTCGGTACGTAGGTACGACAAGATGCCGCTGCCGTCGTTGTTCTCGCGTCGTGTAGAAGCTCACCGCGGGGTTTGTTCAGTCACGGTGGCAAGCCGTTCAGCACGCAGGGGTTTCAAAATATTATCAATTGTGGTATGGGAAGTATCAAAGGGCAATATATAATCTCGGCACCACATTTGTCTTTTGTAGGACTTGGGCTGCTGTGGTTTCACGGCGCCGAGATCCTGGGCTATCAGTTCGAACAGCCACTTCCTAGATCTACGCCGTCATTGTCACTACAAGTTGTAAGGGCAGCCCAACGTTTGTAAGATCGAAGCCCACTAGCGCTTGAAGTACCTGAGGGCACTATGCGGCTTTAATCTGACGCAATTTGCTGCATCGTTCTGGAAACGCGTTGTCGACCAGAACTTTACACTCACCCGATCCCCTGGAATCTCAATACCTTTTGACGAACAGAATTAAGCCGAGCGAGTGCTTTTTGTACTTCTGTGGAAAACTCTTCAGTAGTAGGCCTGAAAGTGGCTACCGGTACCGACTCATGATGTGCAGTGAGTTTTAATCTTCCGAGAAGAGCAGCCGTGGTTTTCGACGCGCACTTTTTAAGACGTTAGGTCGCGGTGAAGCGTTTAGTATTTACCACCCTTGGACCATATGTGGTTCATAACGAAGAGAAGGGGTGCACAGAGAGAAGTGAAGATATTTTCCCCAATTTAGCAGCATTCCCGACTCTTTAAAACTAGATCAGATAAGCCAGACCGCAGAGGAAACAACATCAGATCCGTGACCAAAAATATTTTTCGCGCCGTCGCGAAACCAAGGAAGTTCTCTGAACGGTCCTTTGAGCATTGCAGTCACTTGCGCGACATCATCTTCTTTTATTGCTGGCGTGGATGCAAGAACGGCAGGTGTTTTGGCTTCCTGTGTTGTCTATACAAGGTCTTCTGCTACTTCAAAGAACTACAAATTCCTTGACTGATGGCCGGCCCTGCTTCTACACTCGAAGCCTCAGTGTCTGAGATCACCGCTGCCAAAAATACTAGAAGGTATCCTCAGGAAGCCCACATTTCGAATACTGCAGTCGACGGAGTCGTTGCTTGTTCCCCTTCACCTGCCCTCGATGGCGGCGTCGAGAGGCGACATATCAGTCGCTGTGATAAAGTGAGGCCAGATAGCTCCTCGAGTCCGGCCAAACGCAGCCGGTCCCGGAGTCCGAGGCTGGCTCGTCTCTCATCCCCAGACTCAAGGCGCAGACGTAGCCGCACACCAAGCCCAAGGAGCAAACGACGACGCTCACGCACTCCCAGCCGCCGCAGCCGGTCCAGGACCCCGAAGTTTCGCCGCAGCCGCTCGCGAAGCCCTAGGGGTCAACGCGCCCGCCATACCCCTCCGAAAACTTCGACCCAACCTGATCGATCCACAGACGACGGGACCACTCGGACCGAAGGCGCCCCTCGGGAAAAGAGGGCCGGAACAGCTTCTCTCGAAGATCCCACGGCAAGTACAGATCACCTCAGGCAGACAGGGAGCCCGCGACTGAATTTCTCGTGCGATAAGCCGCCGGAGGCATGTCCCTCTTCCCCTTCGTTACTCTCTGTCCTCACTACACACGTGTTCTCTCCGCGAAACTTGGAATCTACGTGGGCCGTTCGATTTCCAAAAGTTGGAGGCACTTGTTCACAAAATTCGGCGTGTAGAACGCGGCGTGTGAAACTCTTCCTTCTCAGGAAGATCTTTCGCGGCCGGCGAGATTTGCGCAGGTGGCGCTGAGTTTCCGCTCTAAGAAGCAACGTGTCAGGGTTGTGCCGCGTGTGCCTCCGTGCCAGGGAGAGGCGGCTCGAGCTGAGGAGGAGCTCAGTGCCAGGGAGAGGCGGCTCGAGCTGAGGAGGAGCTCCGTGCCAGGGAGAGGCGGCTCGAGCTGAGGAGGAGCTCAGTGCCAGGGAGAGGCGGCTCGAGCTGAGGAGGAGCTCAGTGCCAGGGAGAGGCGGCTCGAGCTGAGGAGGAGCTCAGTGCCCGCAATGAGAACCCCCGAGGCTTTTCAGCAAGCTTTGTTTCTACCAGCGAGCTAGGCATTGGAGCTCGAAGCTCAGCTTGCCTGATGTTTTGATCCCTTTGGAATACGGGTCGGGTTGTTGTGCAGGCGAACTCTGTCAATGTCGGCACGTCCCAGGGCTCGAAGACTGCGGACGGCTCAGGGAACGAACATTTAAGCCGTCCCGGGCGCTTCGGTGAGGCTCACGGCGACGACTCCTTGAGGCGGAGGGTGGCTGGCTTGTCAGATGAGACGGCGGAGCGACGAGATGTGCGCGGTGAGGACGCCGCCGGCGGCAGCCACCGTGGCTCGAGCTCCCCCGCAGGAAAAGGCTCCTCTGGGAGGGAGCGGAATGCCGGTAGCCCTGTGCGGACCCGGGATATCCGGCGGCGCACCGGCTTCTCTGACGCTATCCCCGCCGATCACGAGGCTGCGAAGAGGGCCGTGGCGGCGCCGGTCAACGGCGCGCCCTCCTCCTTGAACTCTCCGCGGGACCTGGGCGACTCCTCGCGGCACAAGACGGGTACCAGCCGGGGCGCCGATCTTTCCGGTGCTGGCACTGGTCCCGCTCGCAAACCTGACCGCCGGCGCCGAACTGGGTTCTCAGACGAGCCCCCAGCTGATACTGAGCCGGCTAGGCGAACGGGATTCTCCGACGGGCCGGTCCCCTCTTTGGCCTTCTCGGCTCCGGACCGGTCGCGACGCACGGGTTTCTCGGACACTCCTCCACCTGGCGCCCTGAGGGAAGCGCTGGCTCGGAGGCCGGTTGTGCCGGATGTCCCTCCCCACAGCGGCAGGGCGGATCTCCCCATCTGCAAGTCGGGGTTCTCAGATGCGCCTCCCATGGTGGTGGGACCTGGGGCGCCGCGCTGGGACCCTGCGGGCCGCGGAGGTGCTGATCGCTGGATGACGGAGAAGGGCGGTGGGGGTCGGAAGGGCGGGCGGAAAGGCGGTGCCGGTGCGTTTGCTGGGCGTGGTTACGTGCACGGCGCAGGGAAAGGCGGCGACGACCCGCACTTCTCTGGCAGAGCCGGAGGCTTCGCGAGCGGCCCCGGCGGGCGCGGCAGCGAGCAGGAAGCGACGCGCAACTGGGCGGGGTTTGCCGACGTCGCGCACGTGGACAAGCCCAGTTACGGCGGAGCGCGCCGTGCGGGCTTCCCGAGCGCCGGCAGCCGCGGGGAGCTGGGCGGCGCCGAGTGGCACCGAGGTGGGTTCGGGTTGCAGCGCGGGCCTCCCAGTCGTCACCGGGGAGGCGCCTTGGGCGGGCCCGAGGAGGAGCCGCACGGCATGGCCTGGGGGGCGCGATGGAACGGGGGGACGGATTTAGGGCCCTCGCGAGCGGAGGAACCCCCGTACACCGGCAGTGGCGCGCATAGCTCGTGGGGAGGTGGAGCCGTCCCAGCGCTGAAGGATGCGAAAGGTAGCTCGGAGGCGCGCTCCTGGAGCAGGGGCAGCCCCTTCACAGAGACTCCGGAGGCTCTCGCACGGTGGACGGACGGCAAGGGGCGCGTGCTTGCCGAAGCAGGTCCGCGCCCGCCCCGGCATACGTGACAGGAGCCTTGCTGGATGAAGCCCTCTGAGAGGAGGTGGAACGGTGCTCAAGCCATCGCTGAGGCGCTTCGCACCCCGCATTGTGTCACGGTATCGCTCCTAGGCGAAGATCCGCTGCAAGCTGCCAGCTGGCAGCCGCCTGCCGCACGCAGGAGCAGTGCCTGCCTGCGACTAGCTGCAAGCTGCCAGCTGGCAGCCGCCTGCCGCACGCAGGAGCAGTGCCTGCCTGCGACTAGCTGCAAGCTGCCAGCTGGCAGCCGCCTGCCGCACGCAGGAACAGCGCCTGCCTGCGACTAGCTGCAAGCTGCCAGCTGCCAGCCGCCTGCCGCACGCAGGAACAGCGCCTGCCTGCGACTAGCTGCAAGCTGCCAGCTGCCAGCCGCCTGCCGCACGCAGGAACAGCGCCTGCCTGCGACTAGCTGCAAGCTGCCAGCTGACTTGGTGCGGTGTGACAGATGAAGGGAGGGATGCAGCTCGAGGCGATCTGGCGTGGCAGCAGCCCCAGGGCGTGGAGCCGTACTCGCAGTGGGAGCAGTCCTTCAACCACGGCGCTCCTTCCTCGAGCAGCGTGGCGGCCGCTGTGGACCAGGGCGTGGTGCCGGTGCTACCAGCCTCCACCGCGATAGATGACGGCATGTCCATGGCCCTGCTTGGCCAGCTGAGCGCAGAGGAGGAGAGGTGGGACCCCTGCCCCGGCGGCGAGGAAAGCCTTTCTTTGAGCCTTCACGCCCGCCACTTCAGCCAAGCTGTGCTCACATCGGGCACCTTCAGGGAGTGCTGTTTGCTCTGCCTTTTCCGGCGCAGAGGCAAGGCCGGGCCCATCTTCTGAGCAGCGCTGCGCCAGGACGGGGAGGAGAGTGCTTCATGTCAGACGTGCGGGTGGCTGCTTTCGTGCGTCAGTGTGAAGGAGTGGCACTACATGGTGCCCGAGTCGGAAACGATATATGGACCGTGCAGTGTTGATCAACTGCACGAGTGGGAGCAGCATTTGCCGACTGCATTGCCGGTATGGACCATTTTCCCATCAAGGGTGCCCCTTGCTGCCTTTTCCAGCTCTATCACGTTTGGTGCATTCTTCCAGGCCTGTGCTGCTTCCGTGCTGCTTCCGTGCTGCTTGTAGCGCAACAGTCCCGTTGAGGCTGCCACCGCTGACCTCCTCCGCGCTGATATGCACGTTGTAGGCTGCCACCGCTGACCTGCTCCGCGCTGATATGCACGTTGTAGGCTGCCACCGCTGACCTGCTCCGCGCTGATATGCACGTTGTAGGCTGCCACCGCTGACCTGCTCCGCGCTGATATGCACGTTGTAGGCTGCCACCGCTGACCTGCTCCGCGCTGATATGCATGGCTGCCACCGCTGACCTGCTCCACGCGCTGATATGCACGCGTGTAGGCCGCCACCGCTGACCTGCTCGCTGATATGCACGTTGTGGTGCCGCCACCGCTGACCTGCTCGCGCTGATAGCACGTTGTAGGCTGCCACCGCTGACCTGCTCGCGCTGATATGCACGTTGCAGGCCGCCACCGCTGACCTGCTCCGCGCTGATATGCACGTTGTAGGCCGCCACCGCTGACCTGCTCCGCGCTGATATGCACGTTGTAGGCCGGCGACCGCTGACCTGCTCCGCGCTGATATGCACGTTGTAGACTGCCACCTGACTGCGCTGATACCTGCTCTGCGCTGATATGCACGTTGTAGGCCGCCACTGCTGACCTGCCCGCGCTGATATGCACGTTGTAGGCCGCCACCGCTGACCTGCTCCGCGCTGATATGCACGTTGTAGGCTGCCACCGCTGACCTGCTCCGCAGATATGCACGTTGTAGGCTGCCACCGCTGACCTGCCCGCGCTGATATGCACGTTGTAGGCCGCCACCGCTGACCTGCTCGCGCGCTGACGCGATATGCACGTTGTAGGCCGCCACCGCTGACCTGCTCCGCGCTGATATGCACGTTGTAGGCCGCCACCGCTGACCTGCTCCGCGCTGGTATTTGCTACGTTATTCGCGTGATTTGGTCACACTGGCGCCTGGTTTACAATATTCCACGTTGGACCTCGTCATTTCGTTAACTTTGGGGAGGGTTTTTTGGCAGATTTGGAAGGAAGGCGGCGCAATGGTTCTGTGTAATCCGGGTAAGAGGCAGATGAGACGACCGCACAGTTTCTCAGGCTCGCACATCGGCAGTGCTCCAGGGCTACTGAATAATGGGAATATTTCCAGCCGTGACAACTCAGAGGGTGCTAAGATAGGTCATGTTGATGAGGAGAGAGCCCTAGAGTCCGGCACTCCAGGGAGCTTTGCGTCTGGAATCGCAGCGCAAGAAGGAAGCCCGGAAGATGAAACAGAAGAATATTTCCGTAGACAAGTGACCACCATCGTGAAAGCCGCGCTGCATTCCTCATGGGAGAAGGGGCAGCTAACCCGGGAAAGCTTTAAAGCGGTATGCAGAAGTGCGGTGGACAAGGTGATGGGCGCTCATGGGCGGCATGCTTTTCCAACAACACCTGCCGTTGACGAGTTTCTCACGGCTGCCCAAAAGGCAAAGGTTGCGAGCCTCGCAAGAAAATGTGAGAAATATCATCATGAAAAACTGCACCTTCAGTGACACTAGAGCAGTGACCTAGTATATGGAGCACATTGGCTGGAGCCAGCTTGTAAGAATCCCTAGAATGATAACAAGAATTTGTCAATTTTGATCGGATTTGATGGGTGGCTTTTAAATCTAATTGCATTTCTGTCGTGTCTATGGTGATTGGTGATCGGTCCTCATACATTCAGCCTCCACTGGGGGGGGGGATGGCATCCAGGTATTAATGTGCAACACAGTGTTAAGCTTCTGAAAGAAATTGTATGTACAACTACCCTATATATATGTAGATAGATAGATATCGGAATTGCCAAAATTGATGATTTTTAATAAAGAGCTAAATGTGCAGTACGCGTAGGCAAGTGCCATATATGGTAGAATGCGAGTAGGCAAATGATTTTAATGGTGGTTTGCGCGTAGGCAAATGAATTTAATGGCCATCTGCCCGTAGGCAAATGAAATTAATACTGAGATATCCGTAGACACATTCATAAGGGTGTGTATGGATGCAGATATCATTCTAGCTCATGCCGAATGCATAGCTGGCTACATACATGCAAAACTGAATGCAGAATGCATGCAACAATGAATACAGATACACAGTATGCAGAAATCAATGCAAGAATGAATGCAGATACACATTATACATATGTCTTCACACAAACAATTGATTTAGGGGTTGTCCCGGAATTAATACGGGGTGAAGTCTTCTGGTTCAGCTCCTGTCGCTCCTGCTAAAAGTCTTTTCTTGCGAGCCATGCCGACTGGTTAATTCATGCGACCGGTGACCGTGAATGTAGAAGGCTGAGTCGACAGTGGAGTTAAAGCTTGTCCACGGTATGTCTACGAATTATCGCGTATTAATTTCATTTGCCTACGGACAGATGCTCATTACATTCATTTGCCTACGCGCAGACCACCATTAAAATCATTTACCTACGTGCATACTACATTGAAATCATTTCACAACATATCTAGGTCCACTTCTCGACTTCGCGGTACCTTCGCGACGGGGTATTGATACTTTGCGCGGCAGATTCGAAATGGCGTTTCGCTTCCATTCTCAATCGTAGTGCTATCGTATTCCGTCTGTATCTCGACACGTTTCCCGCAACGGACCCCATCAGCTATCGCGACTCTGTCGAGAAAAATGCCTTGTCACCTTACTGAACCAATGAAAAATTGTTGCATACTTTCATACCAATTATCTGGCCGCGGTGTAGAGAAGGAAAAATGTAAAGATGCCGTGAAGATCTTGGTCATGAAAATTGCGTCCCATCCTAAAGTTATGACGTGGCAGACCCCACGCATGCCCCACATCCCCGTAATTCTTGGAATTAGATTAATCCATCTGCACCGTTCAATAAATATTGTATAATATCTTTGTTCGATTCTGCGTGTCATAGTCATATATCGGTGGCTTTTCGCGTTGCGTCTGACCTTTGCCGCTTTTTGCAATGGATTGTCGTTTTTTACAGGCTCCTTGCTTAATTGTAATTTGTTAAATATTCAATTTTAAGTGAAGCCTTCTCCACCCCCGCAGTGTGCGTGCCCCGCCCAGAAAAGATCTCTAACGAAGATTATGTATTAATCTAAGTATCCGATTTCTATTAAATATTAACACATATTCATACTGAATGTATTGGTACCCGCTTCGCCTAGGATGATAACGTATATCGCATCTTTTGGAGGTTTCAAAATCCTGAAATTCCGCCCGCTTCGTACCCAAATGAACGCGTCAGCCCACTGCGAGTTGTGTGGCTGACAGTTCACTCTGTGCAATTTATTCCGGGAATATGACGCATACGAAATACTATTTTTGCTAACGCTCCCCTCATCCCATGCGCATACTCGCTTGCAGGCGAGAGCGCGGATGAGGGAAGAAACCCTAGCGGAAATGTGGACGCGGTTGCCATCCGCGTTTCCGCTAGAGGTAACAGCGCACTGTGAGATGCTCAAAATATATTGCATATGCGTATGTGATATATGTGATATGTTGTGCAATGCTGTATGCGTCTCTGCTGGGCGTGAGTCGAGATGGCTGGCTCGACTCACGCGCATTACCCCCCCTCACAAGAACCGCCCAGCATCCTGATTGCTGCGCGGATCTTGCTCGCGCAAAAAATATGTTGTTCCTAACACGCATTAGAACTCATCTGCAAAGCTATGCTGTGTTTGGTATACGCGAGTATACCAAAAACAGCAGCCGCTGGAGAGTAACTTACGGGGCGCTGTCCAGGATAAGCAGTTTAGCGTTTGCGTCTCTCACTCTCGCAATCTTACTTGACCCAAAAGTTTTGTATAAATGCCATTCCATACCAAATGAAGCGTACGCCACCCGCGATCACTTTATTACTGTACGCAGGATTGAATAATAATTTTAGTTGACGGTCAAGATGGATCAAATTATATAGCATTAGCCTGGTGGTAAAAAACGGCAGTTTATGGCGCCACATCGACAGACATGTCGGACGTCTGATATTTCAGACCTCTACTCGCCAATAGTAGGGATGGAAGATGGATACGGTAGGAATATTATGATTCAGGTACCTCATATTTAATATTTTATGTTTTTTGGACCAATTTAAGCCGTCGTAATTCTTTTGATCGGACTGTAATATGTGTGCACCCTCGCCACGTATGCATGCCATGCTGGAATTCTCGAGTTGCGGTCGTCTCAGGGCACCTTCGCGATAGAACCGCAACGGGGATCATGACTCGTATCCCGACAATGTCCCGATATTTGCTAAGTCCGGTACGTGACATGCGTCGGCAGTGCATCAGATGAGATCGGGACATGTCGCGATATTGGAAATGGACCTAGATACGTTGTGTTGCCTACGCGCATTCCACATTTAAATAATTTGCCTACGGGCAGTCTACCGTATATGACATTTGCCTACGCGCACTGCACATATAACCCTTTAATAAAATTGTACGTTGTTCACATAATAGCTCTATCAAACCATGGACAGTGTAATAATCCAGTTAAAGATTTGGTGGTGTGATAGTCCATGGAGTGTGCTACTCCAATTCTCTATTTATTTTTCTAAAAATAGCACCATATAATCGGTGGGTAGCAGTGTTTGTATCGTTGCCCAGACAGTCTCCTATCGCACCTATCGTCCTCTACCCGGAACAAGTAGGGCACATGTAGTTAGATGTTTGTTTTAAATCATGTGAACACTATGGTACTTTTCCCGGGGAGGGGGGTTGTATCTTGCTGCGGAGGGTTTGCACGGTCGTGTTTGCACCGAGCACGGCGGGGGCTATGCATGTAAACAGTTGCGCTCAAAACCACAGGTCCAAACATTGCTTTTTGCTAAAGTTGTGGCGGTTTGTTAATTTCGAACTGATTCATCTCATCTGATTAGTGGCAGAAGGTAATCGCTTGTCGATGGATATAAACGAACACGGATCGCATCAGGCTGTGCTGGTGAACAAAATAAATACACTACGCGGCGCATACGAATGTAGCATGTAAGGCGATTTAGCGTAAAGCAACCGAAACTCGCAAACCTCCTCAGTGGTGCCGGGTGGGATCATGTCGAGGTGGTGTGGGGCTCTATTGCAGCCACATGTGTGTGTGTGTGTGCGCGCGCGCGCGCGCGGCATCACAAACTTTTGTGCGGTCCGCGCCTGTGTGAAAATTGAACGGAAAAGTTATGACTGTTTTAAAATTTCAAACCCACTACTACCATAGGACCTTGAAAAATAATGGCGTCAGCCATTTAATGACGATGACGTTTGCCATTTAATGGTGTCATCCATTCAAGAAACTACGAAAACTAAAAATCAAAAGTGATATCGAAATTAGAATATCCTACCTTGGAGATCACCTTGAGATAATGCGACGTGACTGAAGGTGATGACCGCGAGCACGAGCGCATGCGCGACCGAAGATTGGCGTATGAACTCGTAGGAGGCTCCGATGTAGCCAAAAAGCCAAGAGACCTCTGCTGAACGTTAGTCGTTTGTAACAGTTGTCAGTTTTGGGAAGGGTGACACGCGTGCGCGTGACATCCCTGATGCTCGTTAGATTGTGACCGATGAAAATCTTACGATGGTTAGTTGGTAACAGCAGCACAATGAGATATTTCGTGGGAATCGTCAACTGTGTTAACATTGACCAATGAAAATCGCAGTCGTTCGATGATCGATACGATACCGTGAACCTTTTATTGATTTTAAAATTAATATATTAATGACAACAATTTATACACGTTTCCGTTATTTTCTTTACTAAATATTGTTTAAAAATACGATATAATTAATCCCCGCCGACAAAAAATAAGATAAAAGATAAAAGTATCAATTAATCGTTTGATTAATGGTTGTGTGTATGATTGTAGTGCATCTCGTATTCGACGCAGGGAACTTCGTATCTGTGGGGAATAAGCAGCCCGTGATTGGATGCAAACGCATGCATGCCAAGTGAAGGTGTGTCATGACAACAACCGATTTTTGAGTTAGATCATGATGCTCAAGGATGGATTTGTTTTAAACGTAGACTGTAGTATAGAGGCGTAAGAGCGGGCTAACCTTGAAGGGGATATGAAATGTTGATTTCTAAATTTCAATATTGAAATCACTCTACATACACACCATACGACACTCTTGTGAAATCTTAATAATGCAGCAACCAAAAGAATGTTAGCGTTTGCCAAAAAAGGACTCCATACAGAAGGCTGCCCAAGCAATCTCATTATCCAAGTTACTGGAACAAGACACCGCACATATGCAATTATGATTTCGTGCTATCTACTTCTGCCGCCGAATGTGTGTCGCAAGCACCTCTAGGACATATTCCGCCATTTCTTCTGGTATGACACATGCACCTTCCACATGGACGACAATTTCAAAAACAACAAGCAAATATCGCATATATTGTAGCTTAAAGGCGGGACGCTCTTGGCAGAGCTATGGACGATGTGGCCTTACACCCGACATCAGTTTTACCAACACGTCGAGGGGCTCTCATCGTCTCGCGTCGGCGTGGGGTGATCGGTTCCCAGGCCAGCGAAAATCGTATGGAATTAGCGAGCGGCTCGAGGGATATTAAAAAGTAAGATCGTGGTAACTAAATATCTTAGAGCGGCTGTAAAATGAAAATGAAAAAAGAAAAATAATTAGGAAACGATTAAAAAACAACTGAAATCTGCTCCTGATCTTTTTATTTTGGAACACTTTTATAAAGTTCCTCATTTTGGAATTAAGATCAATAAAAGGTTCACGGCACTTTGCTTTCGCAAATTTGACTGGCCTGGATTCAGTACAGGCTAGCCTGTACCAACGAAATCAGTACAAGCTAGCTTGCACCAACGAAATCGGCACAGGTCGGCCTGTACCGGAATCGGCCGGTATATATCAGCGGCTTGCTCATATCGCAACATATATATCTGCTCTCCGGGCCCAAAAACAAACATTTGAGTATGGTTTGTTGCAGCAGCATGACATTTCAGCGCGCGATTTCAGCGATAATATACACACGGTTTACTTGAATGACAGTGCGCCGTTAAGATGCCGTCACTTTAAGGCGTACATTACTACGTCAATGCATCACGCATTGGCGTCAATTTACCGCCACTTCGTCAACCACGCGTTAACGCATATATTTTAAAGCGCCCTTCTCGGCGTGTTGCTGCGCCTGGCGTATGGCGTGGGAGGCCTGGAAACCGTGATTGTGCGTGAGGGTCTTCGTGAGCCAGGGAAGCCATATCCAGTTCACGTTCTGCGTGTCGGCTGCGAGGGCACCAGCGGAGGTGTGTACGCCTTACTTTCCCAGAATAGCCTTCAAACTTTGGGTTTATGTGCGGCTCCAGCCAAGCCTTGAAGTCCAACTGTTGGCCTTGTACGTCCGTGATTTTGGTGAACTTCTCCACCGGCCAGCTTCGTAACCAGCCAATCCACGATTCCAGGGTCAATAGCCACACTCCAGATTTGCGCGCGTCTTTCCCAAATATGAACATTTTGATGAGTCCAAACCAACCGTCGCAGTCGTTATGGGTGTGCGCGACCATCAGACGGTGGAAGACAATCACGTTGTAAATATTGTAGTGCACCAACACCGCACAAAACGCAAACGCGTTCTTGTTCCAATTTTCTGAGCCACCATCCAGCTGCAAATGAAGCTCCTTCCGGAAGTAGCGCTTGCCTGCGCGACCTTGTGCGGTGTAATGCAACAAGTTCCACAGTGTCGTGAGCAGCATGTTTGCACCCATCCAAGGGAGCCCAACGGAAAATAGAAGCAACGAGCCATGAAGTATCGTGAGCTGCAGGTGTAGGTTAAAGAAATGCTGTTTTTTCTCGCTGATGCCCTTAACTTGATGCGGGGCATGCGGAACAACCGTGTTCTGATTTGCCGCGCCGTCCGCCGCTATGGAGTCGATCCGACCGTCAGGGTCAGAACCCTTCTTCCGCCTGAGGTCATAACACGTGCGTTGCATCCTGTGAATGTAGTCGTGTTGCTCGAAACGCGCAGAATAGGCGTTCCAGCGTACAGGATCGCGACCCTGTTGTCCAAGAAGCTGAGCCTTCTCTGCTCCCGGATCGTCACATGTCGTGCAGATTCCGGACACCTCCACCTTCGCCCTTACCGTTATGTGTCGAGCCTTGAGCAGGTTTTTCACGTATATTTTGAACGTTTCAGCACATACTGCCCACTGGACCTCTGTGTCTAACCTATACAAGTCGTACTGCACACCATAATCGATGGGTGGAATTTGGCGCGCACCACTGACCGGCATCCTCTGTGGTGCTCCTTTCAACATATTCGTATCCGCCCAGTCGCGGAACACCTCCTCGTGGTAGGAAATCTTCGTCACCACCGCCTTCGCCACAGGGAATGCACTTGTTGCCGGTAGTTCCCCCTTCTCATCAAGGATAAGTGCCTTATATCGCTGGTACGAGCTCCTGGGCAGCGCCCACACTATTCTGAACGCCTCCTCGCAGATCTCCTTTTCGAAAAGCTTCAGGGTGCCAATAACACGCTCTCCAGACTCGCGCTTCACCATCGCTTTGCGCATAGTTGCCATAATGTAAGACTTGAACTCAGTTTGGCCCATGCGCTGCTTATGGTCCATATTGCCCTTGAATGTGCTGAACAAGAAACTGCAGTTCCGATCGCACCCACAGGTGAAACCGCCCTCGCATAGTTCGGGAATATTGGACTGTGCAATTCGAAGAGTCTTCTGCTTTGACAATCTCCTGCCGCTGGAGTTGCTGCTATTGCTGCTCATCTTGCGAGACGCGTACCGTTGTTATGTTGTTTCATATTTGAACGCTTACCTGATCTGAGGGCCCTTGTTTCCTAGAACTTGGGCGGGGCGATGACCGTGACCGCCCAAGTTTCCTAAGACTTGGGCGGGGCGATGACAGTGACCGCCCAAGTTTCCTAAGACTTGGGCGGGGCGATGACAGTGACCGCCCAAGTTTCCTAAGACTTGGGCGGGGCGATGACCGTGACCGCCCAAGTTTCCTAAGACTTGGGCGGGGCGATGACAGTGACCGCCCAAGTTTCCTAAGACTTGGGCGGGGCGATGACAGTGACCGCCCAAGTTTCCTAAGACTTGGGCGGGGCGATGACAGTGACCGCCCAAGTTTCCTAAGACTTGGGCGGGGCGATGACCAGTGACCGCCCAAGTTTCCTAAGACTTGGGCGGGGCGATGACAGTGACCGCCCAAGTTTCCTAAGACTTGGGCGGGGCGATGACAGTGACCGCCCAAGTTTCCTAAGACTTGGGCGGGGCGATGACAGTGACCGCCCAAGTTTCCTAAGACTTGGGCGGGGCGATGACAGTGACCGCCCAAGTTTCCTAAGACTTGGGCGGGGCGATGACAGTGACCGCCCAAGTTTCCTAAGACTTGGGCGGGGCGATGACAGTGACCGCCCAAGTTTTCGAAGACTTGGGCGGGGCGATGACAGTGACCGCCCAAGTTTTCGAAGACTTGGGCGGGGCGATGACCGTGACCGCCCAAGTTTTCTAGACTTGGGCGGGGCGATGACCGTGACCGCCCAAGTTTTCTAGAACTTGGGTGGGGCGATGACAGTGACCGCCCAAGTTTTCGAAGACTTGGGCGGGGCGATGACAGTGACCGCCCAAGTTTCCGAAGACTTGGGCGGGGCGATGACAGTGATGACCGCCCAAGTTTCCGAGGACTTGGGCGGGGCGATGACCGTGACCGCCCAAGTTTCCGAAGACTTGGGCGGGGAGTTTCGCAGGGTTAAACAGAGCCCGTTGTGCTGCATACAAAACTTTCCGCAATGTCAGCTCTTCTAAAACCGATTGTAAAAGTCGTCTTGCAGGAGTTGTTTCAAGATAATGAAAAACTTATGGATGCTATCCGGAAGCTTGAGCCTAACGGCACGCAGTTGAAGACGGATTCGGCGGTGATAGCGCCGTGCGTCGGGAAGGAGAAGGCGGGTGTTGATAGGGCTACGCTAATAGAATTGGGCATTTCCATCGAGACAAAAGAAGAGCTCGCTCAGGTTGAATCCCTTAAGATTGTAGACGAAGAAGGGTTTGCGTATCTTCGGAAAGGTTTCCTGTTCAACTTGCACTCGGAAGATGCGTCGCGTCGACAGGTGGACATAGACATAAAGCGACGGTTCGATCGCTTAAAAGAAGTTTACGCACCTTGGAACGGAGACAGCGAGGACCAAAAGGCGAAAACGACGTGGGAATTACGAGCCCACATGACTTGCGTGGATCTTCTGGAGGATATCAGGGATATGGCAGCCGAGTCTGTCTCGTCTCAACCATCATCCCCAGGTACTGTTCGAAAACCTAATTTTCACTTTGTCGCGTCCTCCGTGTTCTTGATGGAACATCGCGTGTCCCCAGGTTCGACGCCGGGAGATGCGTTCGTCCGCACGCACCTCTGCAACATTCTGAAAGAACCAAATGATGAAGAGACACCTCGCTTACTTCGGGAGAACGATACGGACCGTGGGGAACTGGTTGCTTTCAATCTCGCCGAGGTTACGGACCCTCCGGACTATGTTTTGGGTGTTGTTTCTCGCACAATAGAGGAGAAGAAGGTCATGGTCCGATATTTAGATCGTACCAAGTCAGAGAAGCATCTTGTGGAGGATGCTTTAGAAGTGGAAAACGACACACACTTCATCGTGCAGCCTGAAGGTCGCGAGGCTTTCAATCTGGGGCAGCGGATGTTGTGCCTGCTTCAGGATGCCCACAGTCGAAAGTTGAATGAGTCTGAACGGCAGGAACTTGACAGTTATTTCGACGAAATGGCTTACGAGGACGAGAAGTTTGCTGTATATATTGGGCAACAGTTGCCTGCCGAGTCCGCCTTCAGAGAAGTAGCGCTCATGACGAAAGACGAGATCGACACTGTGCACCAAGGGTTACCGTATGGCTCGGGGAAACCAGAAACACCAGCTGAACCAACATTTATCCAATCAGCACCAGGGCATGATTGGGATTCGAACGGTAGGAGCCTTTATCGGATAAAGCTGCTGCAGAAGAAGTACGAGCTTCTGCAGGGCGGCAGTGACACCAGCGGACAGGGCAGCGCGCATGCAAGCGAAACTACAGGCGTTGGTGATCCCCGAACAGTCGCTGAAATGGAAACCAAACGTCGCGACAGCCTTGCATCCACTGAAGTCTCGGATTTGGCTAAGACAGCGTCTGAAGCCTTGGAGCAGGACTTGGGGGAGACGGCGGTGTCCTCTGGCGAAGCCAGTGGTCCTACGCTGTTGAATCAGGTACCAGAAAACGTGGACCTCCCGGGCATCCTGTTGACTGGGTTGGAGGAGGAGACCGATCAAGGGTGGGATCTCGTAGCGCTGGGACAAATGATACTTCAAGACAACCCCATTGCCAGCCAAGAACACGAGACGAGGCGTGCGGTGGCTGGCCGGCCCGTGCAGGTAATTGACAATTGGACGTTGCAGGCGCCATACACCTACGCTGACCTGGCCCCGATGTTGCAGAACAGTGGCTGTGAAATCAGCGAGCCATTTCGTTTTAACCACGAACATACCCTGGAGATGGAAGAAGTGCTTAAAGGTTCTGCAGCCTGCACGGACACCACCGACCCTTCGACCTGGGATCCCAAAAGCGAAATAAAGGAGACTGGGCCGCAACGATGGGGGTTTCTTCTGTCCTTCAAGCTGAAGAACAAAAGGCTGCAACCCGAGTTGGCGTTCGTTTCGACGGTGAAGACCATGTTGTACGAGATGCCAAAGGACTGTCCTTCCGCGGACGCCATCCTTATAATGCATCCCCGACACGATTGCGAAGTATTGGCTAATGTTCGCGAGGCAGTACTTTTTTGTATTGAAAAGTTCCAGGACGTGGAGGGTATTACCAGGATTGCACTGCCAGCAGGCAAAGGTCCTATAAAAAAGCTGAAAATCACGATAACAGCCGACCTGAAGACCGACCCGGCATATCTCGACGCGCGTCTTTCCGAGGAAGTGGGGAACACCGGGGTGATTGTCAGTTATCAGAAGTTTGTTCCTGATCAGCAGGTCAACAAGATACTGAACAAGAGCGGCATACTGGAGGCGAAGTCGATCATCCCAGCCTTCAAGGCTTCTATCAAGTGCGAGCGGCACCTGGAGTTCCGGTATGAAGTGGTGCAAGGGATGAGGGTGTCGACCACCATGCACAAGGAGTTTCGTGGTGTCCACAGGTTCGTTTATTTGCCTGACCATGAACCTGTCACTGACCCAACTTCATTTGTAACACATTCGTTTGTAGTACATAGTCAAGATATATGAATAAGGAGGTTGTTGGTGCCCACAGGTTCGTTTGCCTGACATGGGCTGGCCAGTGGCACGCCACTTACATGGCGATAAACGGCAGTGACCCCAAGCCGGGCCAGGTTACTTGCACGATGTTCCAGGCCCCCGCTCTGTATGACCGGAAGCTGGAGATGAAGCGAAAGGGGAAGCGCCTTTTTTGTGTCGCGAGGTGTATTTTTTTTGTCGTGTCGCAAACAGATCCGATTATACTCAACATTATACACCGACGGTTCGCAGCTTTTTCAAAAACAAGCTGCAAGGTCCTGCGTTTCCCTTATAGGAGCGAAACAGGTTTTCCTGGAATAAGTGACATCGACGCACACCATACTACCAGAACTGTCCACCTTGGGGCCCTTTTTTACGGAAACAGTGTGATTTCCCTGTCAGATCGGGAGTAACCGCCCATATATTATTATATTGCAGTCCACACCGGTCACCTTAAGATGGCAAGCAGGAGAGTTATACAAATCGGTGGAGCATTGCCGCCAATCAGAGACGCATAGAATATTCCTGGGCGTAGTATCGAATTATGGATATTCATGCAGAAGTGATCAGCGAGACAGATTTCAGATGGCGTATAAAAGATATTTCCGACCGATCGCCAATCAGAGAAGCCATGAGATTAGATAAACTCCATGAATATGGGTCACACGCGAAATACCATAAGCTGACTGTGCACGTACAAGGAGCACGTTTTTTTTGTATAATTATAGAAGGCGCACGTGCTACAGATTTCAGGGTGGCTTACATGAGATGTTTTGGACTGATCGCCCATAACCGCCAATAAGAAGTGCGAGCGCCTGAGATAGGCACCATGAATATGGGACGACAAGGGAAAGGGATCACACGACAAAAACGAGATGGTTTTGCAGACGATGGATAAGCCAATCAGCGACGCGATCAGTTTCGATTTATATATTGGTAAATTAAAAAACTGCACCACAAAAAGCCCTTAAGTGTGGCTTCCTCGCGACAAATGCGATGCGACTGGTTCCAGACTTTCGCAACATGCTGACATGGCATGGGTTTGCGACACGACAAAAAAAATTCACCTGGCAGACATGCTGACATGGCATGGGTTTGCGACGAACATTACAGTGTCACAGTTGACCCGAAACACTGTCATCAACTTTCATTCTGAATTTTCGCTATCTCCATCCGCTATCTTCATCCAGACATGGTACCAGACATGTGCCCTCCATCGCATAATCGCACATCCCACCCGAGCCCCGGATCATGACAACCAATCGGCATCCCACATGAGCGGGGTCATCGATGGCAACGAACATGCGGATCACGTCAAACTATTTTTGAACGTCGCGTCTTGAAGAACTCTTCATTGTTCAAGCCGCCGCGACTGTCTCCACACACCTGGCAGACAGCACGTACTTTTTAAAAAAACACTTCTTCCGCCCCGTCGTCAGCGGCCTTTTACGCCCGCAAAGGATATTTTTCGCATTCCCCATGACCACCTTCCCGCCAGCTCCGTCCCTCCTCCCTGGATATTTTTCCCGCCCGCCAGACTGTCCGCATGTTCTGCGCTGGCATCTTCCAGCGCAGCGCTGGATATGGGACGTGTTCTAGAGGAGCCGACAATCCTCTAGATATTTTTCGCAGCGGATTCTGCTTTTAAGGTGACCTGCGTGCCCGCTCCTTTAATTCCTTGACCAGTGCGATCCTGCGACTTCCACATCCTTCGTGGACTAATTTTCTTTCAGATAATTTCTCTCGCACCCTGCAATGAACACTGAGAACGAACGGCCAATGCACGAGCGCGTTTTACGCGCTGTGCAGTTGTATTGTGGCACCGCCAAATCTTTCGTTCCAGCGGTTCAAGCATTTGACATTTCCGAGGAATGGTCACACGAAAACCTGCAGGTTGCCTTTCTGTGTTTCCCGCTTTCCTACCACGCCCTCCACTCTCACTGGGTTCGTTCATGTGGGGGTGCAGACTGGAGATGACTCTCGCGTCCGTCAACCTTTCCAACCTTCCTCTGGCCAGCAAAATGTTTCGCCCGCCCGCAGACCGTTGCTGTCTGCGGCGGGCAACCTGCCTGCGTACTCGCCTCCGCCCAGCCCTCTGCTTGCCAGTCAGCCCGTCCACTCTCCTTCGAAAAGCCCGGTGCCTAAGAAGGCGAAAAGCACGGGCATGGAGACCGTCCTGCCAGCCCCTCCCGCTCCGGCTTCCACGAACCAGGTAATGCGTTTTCCCTGTGCTGCCAAATTGTTCTTGCCCTGCCAAATTGTTCCTGTCCTGCCTTTCGCCAGGACTGACCGGACTTGCTGTGCATGTTTCCGTGTTAGTTTTTCTTTGATGCTGACAGTTTGCTCGTGTTTTGCAGGCTCCATCTCACCGTTCACCGTGGATCCGTTTGGCCGGGCGGGTCCCTTTGTCTTCCTTCCAAGAACATCGGAAGCAAGGGGAGGAATCCGGGATCCGGTTGAGGCGTATCACCCAGTCCAAGTATTCTCGCACGTACGGCTGCAACACCCACGCCACCGCCGACGGCCTTGCATGCCCGTATGCCGAGAAATATGCCTTGGACCCCCATACCGGTTTATGGGATGTTTTCCAAAACGGTTACCCCCACGCCACTACCCTTTCCAGCGTGCCAGAGGTTGGCATCCCTGCACGTTTTCGATCTACCTTGGACGATATTGCTGCCCTCCACCGTGGAAAGCCCGCACTCGTCCTCGATGCTGTCGTGAAAAAGTTCTGGGATGGGACTGACGAAATGAAGGCTGAGCTGCCGACTCTCAAGCAAGTACAAAACTACGTTACCCGAAAGAAAGCCGCCGATAGCCAAGCCATTGACACCGTTGCCCAGCTCACTGAATATGTTAGCAGGCATTCCATGCCCGACAACTTTGATTCCTTCTCCCAATGGGCATCTCACCAAGAGCGCCACGCCTCGTTCATCGTCTCCTATGAAAGGTGACGGTTTCCCCCCTTCTGCCACTTTGTGTGTACACGCGGATTAAAAAGTAGCACCGCCCGAAACGGGGCGAAAAATCGCCCGGAAACCCCAAATTTCGAGCTATACCCTAAAATTTCAAATTTTGAAATAACGTGTCATTATCTACTCTCCAAATGCTATTCAGTCATATTAAGAAAACCTCATTATCATAACTTTTTTTAAAAAATGAGAATATAATGAGACACCCGCGTGTCTCATTTTTGCGATATGGTCGTTCTAAGCTGATAGGCCCTTATAACTTTCATGCACATCGCATAAAAACTCAAACAGCGGAGGGGTTCTCGTGCGTTCTAGCGCACGATACTTGGCAAACATATTGCTGACAGCAATATTGGTGCACCCTCAAACGCACAACCTCTGATGTAAGCTATGCGCAAAACCAGTGTCGACAACGGAGCCAACGGAGCCACCTCGGAGCCTGGTGTCCACCGGCTCCTGCGGAGCCGGACCCTCATATTCGACGGCTCCTACGGAGCCGGGATGGGACGGAGCGTGGTGCTTGGCAGCTCCTCCGGAGCCGGAGCCTCATTTTTTTCGGCTCCTGCGGAGCCGGAGCTTGGCGAACCCTCACTTTTTCGCGCTCCTACGGAGCCGGAGCCTAAAGCTTTCAAGCTCCGCCGGATTGCGCGGAACGAACGGATCCTACCGTGTTTTTGTGCATGTTTTAGAATGGCACCAAGCGTGCCAAGAAGCGCGTCGCTCGGACCGGGTTTAGACTCCTCGCCAGTGGATTCGGCATAGTCGAAAATGGTTTACAACGATGTCACCTGAGTGCGGGGAGCCGGTCCGTGCACCGCGCCTTAGCACCGCTTCGGAGCACACCACCGCCGGCGGAAATGCAACTGCAACTGCGGAAATGACCTTCGCGATAGCACGATCCAGTGCACTTGACATAAGCGCAAAAATTATGAGCGCTATTTTCTCCGAGGTGTCGCGACAGCATGGAACATATCGCTTGTCGAGACCTCGAGAATACTCACGGAAGGTAGTGCTACGACTTTTGTGGAAATGGTCGAGGTCCAAAATAACGTGCTGAACGAACAAGGTATGCTTAGGCAAAGCGTCTTGAAAAGAATATAGCTCAGTAACCGATCCATCAGCTTCCACGCGAAGTTTACTGTGAACTGATTGGGTTCTCGCTTCTGTGTGCTCGACTGGGTGGCAACTCTTCAAGTGACGAAATAGACCACCTGTTGAGCCCGAGAAAACCTTGAAGACACTGTCGCTGGTGGGGCACAACTTGCACTTCCATTGGGAACACTTGATCATCTTCCCCCGATCTTTCCCCTTGACAACCAAATGTTCACCGGATCCCTTAAAGTTAAAAAACGTGTACACGAACGCAGTATTAGCTTCCCCTCGCGCGGTGTTGCCACCATTGGCAGGGGCCACCGAGAGCTGGGTCGTATTCGGGATGAACTGCAACTCCTCGTCGCGACAATCCTTGTAGGTGTCGTGACGAAACCTATTCCACTGATCGAGGCGCATCCAGTACCCTTCGTGGTTTGGCTGGTCCAAAACATCATCCGAAACCTATGACACGCACCGAGAATACGAATGCGATTAGGTAGTATGTTCTCAAGGTATATTAAGTACACTAATAACCGCACCGCTACTTACGAGCGTAGGCGGCTTGCTGATAGTATTAAAGCTGGATAATTATACCTGGAACCGTATCCCCTCGGTCTTGGCGCATGAGCGTCCAGTTCCGAACTGGCGAACTTCTTGATACTCCACCGCAGTCGCCGAGAACGTCTTGGCTCTCTCGCTCGGTGACATGGACGTGAACCACGACCCCGGTATGTTCACCACGACAGCCATATCGACTTGTTCAGGACCTGGGTATTTTTTTATGATCTCGCAAGGGAGTGAGGTCTGAACAGCTGCAGGCCTTGGAGGGGCCATGGTGAGATGGTGGGCGGACCGACTGCGCTATTCAAAGCTAACTCAGGATTTTTGTCTACCCCGTAAATTGTTGTTAGATCCGCCCGGATTCGGAGCCGGAGCGTGACAAAATATGAATCCGCGGAGCGCGGATCGCATCGGAGCCTAAATTTTCACGGCTCCGCGGGCTCGGAGGCTGATTATATTGTGCACCGTCGTCGGAGCCAGATCAGCACGGAGCTTGGACTCGGTTGGCTCCTACGGAGCCAGAGCCTGACTTTTCAACGCCCCGTCGGAGACGGAGCAATGCGAATCCTCGATCTCGCGGGCTCCTACGGAGCCGGAGCCTGGTAAAATCGGTGCTCCGTACAACGGAGACGGAGCTGCTCCGGATCCGTTGTTGGCACTGCGCAAAACGCGTGCTGCACATCACGGTTTTGGGTACATGCAAACCCAAACATGCCAAGCAGCAAAGGGCCTCCCGTGAGTTCCAGCGCACGTAACTTTGCAAAAATATTACTCAGATATATATCTTTTAGTTGCCAAAGGCCCAAGGCCTCATACGCCTTGTGCACGAAGCCATCAATTTATTTCTTTGGCAGATTTATTGGGTTTGTGTTCGAGTTTACCCAAACCCAATACATGCCAAACTGAAAAGTATTTCCCGTGCGTTATAGAGCGCGAAACTATGCACAAATATTTACAATACGTATATCTTTCAGTTCTCAGAAGCTCAAGCCCTGAGATAACTTGTTGGCAAAACCATCCATTTATTTCTTTGGCAGATCTATTGGTCTTGGGTTCGAATGTTTCCAAACCCAATACATGCTAAACAGCAAACGGCTTCCCATGCGTTCTAGCCCACGTAATTGCGTAGAAATATTGCCAAGATATTTATCTCTGATATATTCGAAGCACAAGGTCTAAGAAAGTCTGTGCGCAAAATCGTATAACTATTTCTTTGACACAGATTTCAGCGTGATATTCAAACTCGTAAATCTGGGTCAAAGAAATAATATGTTAACTTCGCGCACAAGCGATCGCAAACCTTGCACTTCAGAAATGTGAAATATATACATCTTATCAATATATTTTGCAAACTTACGGTGCACTGGAACTCACGGGAAGCCATTTGCTGTTTGGCATGTTTGGGTTTGGGTTTCAAACCCAAAAGGCATCATGCCAGCACGCGGCCGTCTTTAATATACTCAACGGCTTGCCATGAGCTCTTGAGGGTGCACTGATATTGCTATGAACAATATCACTGCCAAATTTCGTGAGAAGATTCTCACGAAAACCCCTATTATGCAAAGCCGCAAGTGGTTGAAACCATCTCACACCGCACCAACTTAGCTTGCAGTCGCGACTGAATGCTAAGCTGATGCGGTTGCGGATGGGGCCAATCGATAGCTCAAACGAAAGGGGGTTTATATTATTCTGGTAGCAAATGTTGATTGTACCGGGAACAATCAAATTTTGCTGTATATTTCAGGAACTATGGAAATTTCTGTAGTAAATATTAATTGTTTACGGTACAATTAATATTTGCTACAAAAATATGTGCTTTCTTATACATTTTCGGAACAATGAATATTCCTGATGCAAAAGTTGATTGTATCGGAAACAATTAAAAACATTATTGGTTTCCGGTGCAAAACGTAGATTCTAGAAGCATAACTGGCGCTGGCGGTGCGCGGGTGGTACTCGGTAGTACTCGGTGGTACTCGGGCGGCGTTGGCCGGGGGTGGGGGTTTGGCGGCGGCGGCGGCGGGGGTTCACTCGGACGAGCCCACCCGCCCCACCGCCAACCCACCGCCTCCCCTCCCTCCCCCCGTAAATATACAAGTTTTTCATTGTTCCCGGTACCATCAACTTTTGCACCGAAGAGCTTTTGCACCGGAAATCTGCGCTGGAATCGAGGTGTCATGGTTTGCACTGGGAATCATCAAAATTTGCTCCCTGAAAAATTAAAACCTAACGAAAGGTATTCACGTAATGAATACAAACGCTTTTGAATCGAATGGCGGAAAAAATTATGCTTCATGCTACATGCAATAAATTGTTTAGAAGAAGGGGGTGTGCCAGACGCAAAATATTGCACACGCTGAACCGCTTGTACCTCCGCGGTACCTAGTGATAGTTCATAGTTGATAGTACAAACGATAAATGGCATGTGGCATATAATCTACTCCATATAAAATATAAGGCATACTTCACTTATATTTTATTTTCGTTTTGTGTCACTGAAACCAACCCCACACATAGATACCGCCTTAGCTACTCGCGACCGACGATCGGCAAGTTCGCTACTAAAATCCCCAAATGAAAAATTGAAAGTGTTCTTTCCTTCAATAACATTCCGCCACAAATGCAAACAGGAACTCGTGGGTCACAGGCACCAAGTGCCAGACCTCACTCAAACCACTCGCTGCCTGATCACCATCATACAGCCAATGCCGTATAAGGTGTGGAGCGAAGGTGTTCCAAGGAAAACGAAAGGCACAGTTGCAGCACTCCTCCAAAGAAGGAGAGTGCGAACACGTGCTTTTCACCACCCGGCTCAATCACCAATGTGTGGCCAAGGTGGTTTCCTCTTGTTCTCGGTGAGGGTTTAGGACACAATAACAGAGACAAGGACACGGTGATAAGGACTGTTTATAGGGGAACTCTTGGGCACCCTCTTATTTTGGTCGTCATCGTGATTTTCTTTTGTCGCCGTGCTGAATTTTGGGTTGGTTGCAGAATTTTCGGCTGCGTGCGGAATTTCCGGGGGTGATCGAACCCTTAGAGAATACATTTCAGTTCTTGTTCTGTCATTTTTTTCTCAGGAAATTCTGCATCGCCATCGCCATCGGAAATTTGTCGCCATCACCATCGTCAACAGCATCAGCATTGCCACTTTGCGGTTACTTCAAGTATCACTTCAAACGAAAGGCCGCGAATAAGTTTATTTCCCCGCACATTGGTTTAATTCGCGTACTTTGGGTTTATTGGTTTCACGTACTCTTTTCACATACTCTTTTGTCTTTTTACGTATTTATTTCGCGTACTCATTTCGCGCACTTTGGGTTTATTTCGCGTACTTTGGGTTTATCATTTTCGCGCACCGTTTGGGGTTTCCCGAAAAAAAATATCAAAACACGGGAGGTAAAAGCAAGGGACAAAACCTAAAGACATCACGTTCTGTGCGCTCGTGATGCGTGTGTGTGATACATCTCCACACTCGACCCTCAGTATAAAATTCCTAAGTTTTGCACAAATGTGCTCTACAAATACCTGCAAACACACTTCTAGGCATGTCTACTTCGCTTCAACATTTTGTTGGCTTGGCTCCTTGAGTACCTGTGCCACACTCCAAAGCCCACAAGTCAAGGGAAATTGCTCACACACAAGCATGAACACACAAGAGATTCAAGCGATGAACACTCGACTGGGTGGGAGCATGCCTTTAATGCGACAGGGTCGGGTTTCATCCCGACGGAGGCGCGCCACGGAGGCTCACGCACTACCCTGCCTAATCACTTCATGGATAACCCTATTAGCCTTATACAAGGCTAACCACAACTCTAAACTTCGAGAAGGTAGCAAAGATCGTGCACTGTGGGTAGCTAAAGAATTTTAAAACACATTTTGATATATTGTCAAGAATGAAAATGCAACCTCTCACTGAGTTACGCATATCCACTTTCACCCATATGACATCATCACGACATCACACTGCAGTCCGGCACACGTTCTGAACGTGGGCCGCCCATCCAACTTTGCGCTTGGTAAAAAAAAGCCAATTATTCCTCTAGATATACTTTGTAATCAAGTCAACTACCCACAAGTTTAAGGCAAAAGTGCTCGAACATTGTATACACCTACAAACCAAACCGAAACCCACAATTTCCGTCAGATGTGTCGTAAAAAGGGGGAACGTGAAAATATCAAAATTGATCAACCAGCAACCCTCCGGGCAACAGCCTGCGAGAACAGCAGCAGCAGCGCTCTCAGGCTTTAGCTGGTTCTCCACTTGAGCGCTCTCCCGCGCGCGTGATGGTGGTATCCGCGCGTGGGGCACTCCCGCCCCCGCGCGCGTGATGGTGGTATCCGCGCGGTATCCCCGCGCACGATGTGGAAGTCGGGGTACCGGCCGCACGGTGTGGAAGTCGCACGGGGGAAGGGGGGAGGGGGGAGGGGATGGGAGGGAGGGGGAGGGGGGAGGGGGAGGAGGGGGGTGTTTATCAAGAACGCAGAGAGAGCATCGATTGAACGGGCATGCCATGTCATGCCATTATAGTGCCCTATGTTACAGAATGCCAATTGTGAATTGAGGATTCCGGACTCTACCACTCGGTTGTACGTGACCTTCGCGACGATGTCACCAACTTTCATTCTGGGAGCTTTGTGCAAGTGCTTATATTTTTGAAATGCGTGTAAACTCATTCGACTTCGTGCTTCCTAACGGTTAAGGCATACGCAGTCGTATGAAATAGTTTGAAAAGATATCCGTGTGCGCAATCGTTTTCGAAGTGACATACTACTATTTTCTCCGCTTTCGCTTTCGGTTGAGTGAGAAGAAGCGTTTCGGATCTTTCCGATTCGCTTCGTATGTATGGTCAAAGCTCGCATCTTTGCGAAAGGGTTGAAGGGTAGAGGTACATGAAACTTGATATTTGCGTGTGGAATAATAATGATAATATTATAATAATAAACATGTACGTCGATGAGTAAGGCAAAGCCTTCGGAACGATCTACAAGAGTCGGTTCCCCTCATACATAACTGTCGGCTAGAGCAGGAAGCATTCCACATAGCATGGAAGCAGGAGCGGCGCTGCACTTTGCGTGTGGAATAGGAAACTGTATTGTGACTCTGGGTGGAGAGAAAGTGACTGGCAACTGCTGGTGCCTGAGGTGCAGCTGAGGTAAACACCTCCCCCCCCCCTGAGCGGAGACGGCGTCGCCAAGCGAATTAGCTGCTGCATCGATCCGTGCAAGTCAGCCACCGAGGTCTCCAGCTGCCTAATCCGCCCGCCGGCCACATCGAAGTCCAGCGAGTGAGTATACTCACGGGGAACACCGTCGGAAACCTACGATTCCCGACGAACGGACGAACGTCGGAGCCTCCGGCGGGAGTTCCGCGGAGCATCTGACCGTGATGGCCCTGAATTGCGGAAGAGCGCGGCAATCGGGAAGAGTCGTGCTGGTGCGCTGTCGGCAGGCCCGAGGGAAACTCACCACGGTGCGCCGTCAGCGCCCGTTCGAAAGTGCGCCGCCGGCTGCCCCGTCAAATCAACAGATTTCCGCGCGACATTCTCCGTGATCACCTGCGGGACCGCATATCCGAGCGGAAAGAAGAAACCGCAAGATCCGCCGGTGGGGACCGTTGATGATGGTGTACATCCCCATAAAAGTGCGGCGTGCGGCGGTGAAGAAATTATACCGATTCCGGCGAAGATTCTCCGCGACGGGAGCCCGGAGCCGAAGACGGTCTGGTCATTATTGTTTTTAAGTACGTTAAATTTGAATTCGCACGGAGCCTTACGGAAATAAGGCAGGAAGGAGCGGCTTGAAGCAAGAAGCCGCGATAAATTCTTTGGCACGGGCGAAATAAAATAACGCCAACACCGCAAATTTGTACGTAGAAGAATTCCGAGTGGTACCCCAGTAACTGTCAAGAATTCGAATTCAGAGCGGAAACGGTCGAAAAGAGCGTCCGCGCCTGCGCAAGCTGTGCAAAAAGAACAGCGGATATGAAGATGGTGCAACGATTGGTACAACGTGATAACTACGATCAACGCGGCACCTAGCGGTAATGTACAGGCAGTGTAGAAGTCGTAGACGTTCCGAAGATACCAGTTGTCGTGGACACACTATGCGGATAGTAACCCATTGTATTAACTTATTAACTCTTACTTTCTAGCAGTCCTGCAGTGTGGTATATGATTACTAAATTAAAAGCCATCAGTCTGAGCGATCGCTCACCCTAAATAAATAAGCTAGAAGACTGCCATGCCAGATTCTGTTAGATCCGTCATCTGTCATTTGGTAGCTGCATGTCAGTGACCCAATCTATAAAGGGGAACCCAAAATTTGAGGATTTTTTAATATATGTATGAAATCAAGTCAGTTATCTATGAAAACAAGTCAGTTCTTCTTTAACGATATCTTTTTAATTATGATCTCTTAACTGATTCAGCATTTAGCATCACTCATGCATATGACTCTGGATCGGTCATTCCTGTAAGTGTCATACAGTTCCTTTGTCATGTATCGTAGACTGATAATGTTGTGGCATCCTGCTATACTGGCATACCACGTCATACTCTGTCCCCTAGTACATGTTGAGCTGGGATTTCGGCTACCCTTAATTGATGTATCCTCTCGTAAATTAAACATATCCTTGCTTCCAACTTCAAACAACACCATATCACAAAATTTCCGATATGGTACAATAAGTTCTTATCCACACCCCCATCATCTTACAATTAAGGGGCACCCAAATTTTCAGGAAATAATTTAAAAAAGTTGTTGGTAGTTTGAATATTATGATGATAATGCATTTAGTTTGGGGAAACTTAAAGGTTTGCGAAAACGGGAGTTCAAAATTTTAATTTGTTTGCACGTGGTGTGACCTTTAAATGCAGGTTTTAATAAGTATTTAATAACTTTGAGATTGAGACTCCAGGTCTGTGTCGCATGCGCTGTTGAAATTTCGAGTGTCGTGTAACGTGCTGAGTGATGACATGTCTCATGTGACGTCAGTTCGCCTCGCGGCGCATCGCGTGTCAGCTATCAACCTGTCATAAAAATTTGATTGTCATGTCACATGTCACGCACTGACGCACACCGTGACACACCGCACAAGATCACTGAGATTCGTGAGGGACTGGTGTGGGTCACACACGAACAGCTCAAGACAAAGCGAGAAGCCTGTGCGTTAAGAATTTCACCGTGGCGGCTGAGCGGTTTATTTGTTTTGCTTGTTTGAGTTTGATCTGTGTTGAGTTTTGTTTGAGGATTATATGCTTGGAGGAAGTGTTTTACGGACGGAGTGCTGTTACAGACATCCAGATCTTTCGTGAACGAAGGAATCT
Organism: Cymbomonas tetramitiformis; assembly: GCA_001247695.2. NCBI lineage: Eukaryota > Viridiplantae > Chlorophyta > Pyramimonadophyceae > Pyramimonadales > Pyramimonadaceae > Cymbomonas > Cymbomonas tetramitiformis. The sequence goes on from LGRX02003734.1 coordinate 49,786, forward strand.
TTGAACGAGATCTGCAAGGTTATTTGGGATGTTCACCTGTTGTGGCCTGATCATAGCGCTGTGTTCGCATCAGCAGGCTGTGGAGCGTTTGCGTACCCTGATCTCGTTTTTTTTTCTTCTCATTCTTCTTTCCATCTATAGTGATCGCGTGAAGGCTTGTGTTAGTTTGAAAAGCGTTTTGCAGCATTGCACCTCCGTTTGTTCGCTGATGAATCGTGGCAGCGTGATTGGGGTGTGCCCCTGGCGGGAATGTTCCCCGGTCTTTGCCGACCATGCCACCGAAAGAAGGGATTGATGGTGTCTTTGTTTCTTTGTGCTAGAGGTGTTTTTCATTCGTAACACTGACAAAAAATAAGATGTGTCCACGCAGGATCTGTAACGTGCGCGCAGCCACTACATGCACGACTGGGATGATTCAGGTTGTAGAATTACAGTTGTAGCAAATTAATAGTAATTCTGCATGTTTTCGTTTTCATGCTGCTAGAAATGTATGAAGATCTCGTATGGGATCGACCTTGTGTTTGCAGTCGGTGATATCGTATTTATTCGAAGTAAGTGCGAATTAAGTATTAAAGTATATATTTGTTTGACTTGAACCTGTTCTATTTATCTCGGAACCCGCTTTTCCGTTTGACTCAATAATTTCGCGTTTCAGACCACTATCAGGGAGGTCATAAATAATATGTATGACAAGGCTCAGTAAAGTCTGCCTAAACGTCTATTCTAGACGTTACGTACATCTTTTTTTAAAACGTGTAATAATTAAAATTTCGGCAAGAATAATGGAGACTCGTTAAGCATCAGCAAAATTTATATAAATATAATATATTAAATCAGCAAAATTTATATAAATATAATATATTAAAGATAAATAGGGGCACGTGCTTCGTTGTACAAGGCAGGCACCTCCAATGACCAAAGAAACCATTAAAGTATAGATGGCATACTGGCCATTCTTCCCTCACAACGACTTCACAATAAATGCAATATGAAATGTTAGAAAACAATAATTGGTGTTTCTATTGAGGAAAACATAAACATCATGCAAATTTTGCATCGATTGACTTTTGTCCACTGCAGAATCTGCAAGACAACCTCAGCAAAACATTGACCTGGGTTTCATCTAGCCCTTTAGCCAATTAATCAAAGAACACTTCCAGCAGTCATGTTGCTGGTGTGCAATATTCTCAAACTTCACAAAACTCGTCAACCAGTGATAGAGGGTCTACAAGAACTGCTTACACTCCCGATCGTAAACACGACACTATTCAAGTACATATTTCAAACACTCCATTCCCATATGGGATAAGCTACCGCCCTCCCGTGAACTGAGAATAAAAGTCTATGTGATGACAAGAAATTGTCACCACTACGCCTTGCCTGTGACAGGCATAATCTTCTGCATAGAATTGGGACACTCGAAGTACAGCTTCTCAAACAATGATACAACACTGTGAAACCACACGCCTTCTTTCAGACCACTCTATGAAATACTTAATATAAACATACAGAACAATAAAAACAGCAGCAACGTTTTTAAGTACCAGTCACTTAAATTGCATCTTGGGGCCGCGGGGAAGGACAAAGAGTCGAGCAAATGTTGTGTACGGAAACAATACTCCAGAGTGGGCTGGCACTTGGGAAGCAGGGATGCTACCTGATTTTGCTTTCTCGCTTGCTTGTAAAATACCTGCAGGACAAGGGATCTACCAGCCTATCAGGCAAACAAATACACAGCTAGGGATAGACCGTGGCGAGCTCGAAACTATTCATCTAACAGGGGCACTTCAGAAACCTACAACAACAATAGACATGTACACAGACAGCTACCAGCAAAACAGATGACTGATAGCAAGATAGCCGAGCAGTAACTGAACACACGTAGACTCGAACACACCTGAGAGGCGAGACTGAGATCGTTGCTCCTTTCCACCAAAGAGTCGAGCTTCTCTCCTCGTGCCAACACGCTATCAATAGTTTTATGCTGCGGAAATCAGGCCCCGGCAGCGCAACGTGGGCCCGTCACGAGGTGTTCTTCCCAAGGATCCAGCGCTTTTAGTGCAATCTGGAAGGCTGGTGGCCGTCTGCTACAGTCCGAAAGGACAACGGCAAGTAACTCCACGGAACTCGGATTAAGAAGCTACACACGTGCAAACGAGACACTACACACCTTAAAGCCGTGCAAACAGCTAGCTATCGAGCTCAGGGTGGTTCCAGCGAAGTCACAACAATATTTTGGGCAGAACTGAGGTGACGTGGGATAACCCTTACCAAAATGACTTTGGTTTCGTCCAGCTCCCGTTGGATCTTTAGAAGCTTATCTGCAGCTGCAGGGTCCTGTGACATCACCACCAACCAGTTAAGAATGTTATAGGCCTTCAATATGGTTTCACAAATGTTTCCAGGCATATTGCCGAAGTGAGGAGAAAGAATGCAACGAAGTAATCTAAACGCCACAAACTTCGGCAGATACAACAAAGCGGCCTCACAAGCTTTGAACCGGAAAAAGCTTCAGGATAAGCTTAAAAATTGTCCAGGGGTGAAGCTAACGAAAGCGAGATGTCCGCTTCGTACAACCCTATTGTACAGCCACCCACCTGGAATTCTTTCAGGGCGGATTCACAAATAGGATTGGCAGCTTCGGTATCCTCACTGATTTTCTTCCAAACCTCACCGAACTTCTGCTCGTAATCCTCGATCACCTAAGGCACCTCAAAGACCTCGCGTCAGTGTTTGCGAAAGCTTGATTTCCTTGGGTATATTCTAAGGTGCTTTTAGCAGATCACGGGTGGTCTGAGTGGGAGATCGATTCTGCGCAAGAAAACAACTGCCTAGACCCCAAATCACTTCAGAACAAAGAAGAGAAGACATCGGTCACTAAAGGACCGGTACGTGAAGGTCCAACCGGCAGCCTCCTGCATGGGAGACTATTTGCTATCAACATACAACTGGTACCGGACCAAACTCAGCAACAACTCAAAGTGCGACAGGGGACGGCCAGTTCCGTTCAGCAATCGTACGAAGCAAAGAGCACAACCACAAAGATCGCGAACCAAAAGTCTCAGTTGCATATTGCAAAAAAATATTTTCAAGGACGATACCGGACTATCAACGACAGCGTCATACACTCATGTACAGTACCGAACAGAAGGAGTGAAGCTTTCTGCTTTCAGCATCGAGAAGCTCAGAAACAGAAACACAGTCACCCATAAGTCAGGTTATGTAGTCAGTTTATGCATGGCACTTCAGAACGCACTTAAACCTCGTGCTATTAACAACATACAACATAACTTAGCAGCTTCACGTAGAGCTGCTGAGTAAAACTTCCAAAATTTGGGAATATCTCCTTTTCAGACGTGTCTTGAATCCGAACCTACAGGTAGAACTTGGCATCTAAGTCTGGTGGCAGAAAACCCTTGTAGTTTCATACTCCCTTGTTGAGAAAAGCATAGAACTGCTTCAGTGGAACACGTTTAAAAACGGAGAGAAACGGGCCCGGCTCCCAGGATGGGATCACTGTCAGAGAGAGGGGGAGCATCCTGTGTGGCACCTTGTTAAGGACGCAGAAGGTACTACGGGACGGGTATTCCCTATCCACAAATGCAATGGCAGAGAGACCATTTTTGTTACAAGAGTGAACCATATACTCTGCGCAACAGACGTTGAGTGAGTGTGAGGCCCGTTTTCGTTGTCGTCGAAAGAAAGCAAAGCATTGTAGGGAAGACACCTTCGTGCTCCACAGATTGACGTTGACCCGCGCAAGTTCGCCTGATGATAGTCCTTGAAACGAAGTTTAGCATTTCTTTCACGCCTCCGCGGTGGAAGTAGCCAAAACTGCTCAAGTCGCTCGCGATACCCAACAAATAAGGGTCGGTGTCTGGATCAATATGCCTCAGAATAGCGATACACGTTATCTTCATCTTTATAGCCTTTCAGAAATTTGACGTTTGATTCCCAACACAGGTGACACGCTTACGATAATATTTTCAGCTTAGGAGTGCTTCGGTTTACAGCCCTCAGGTCAAAGGCGTGAGAACTCAAGTTGTTTGCTTGCACCTGCAACAAACAGTTCAACAGTAAGCGGACGGGAGCCGGAGCGGAGCTGACGTGAGCTGGGATGTGGGAAGCTGTCCAACCGAACGTAATTGGTAATTCGCATTTGGCAATTCGTTTAACGTTGAACGATGAACGTAAGATGGCTAGTTTTAATAGAGTATGTTACAGTATACAGTCATCACATCACAATCGAGTGACATGACATGACATGACATGACACAGAGGCGCGTGGCGCTGGCGCTGGCGCTGGCGTATGGGACGCTGCGCTGCGCTGCGCTGGCGGACCGCGACCGTGCCGATATAAACTGCGACCAGTGAATGACAATGAGTGCCGATGCGATGCTGATGCTGATGTTCATGTTGATGCTGTTGGTGTTGAGCTGCAGGTGTCATCACTGTCTCATCGTCTTCTCCTAGAGCCTATAGAATACAATTCAATAGCTGTCTGGAACTGACAGCACACCCGCAGTCCCGCACCCAGATACCTATACCTCCGCTCGTACGGTATAAACCCGAAACCTCATCACGTCATCAGTGACCAACAAACATCATCACAGATTCACAGCGCAGCGTCACCCTCAGGGAGCTAGGAACAAAGTGTCACGGTTCTATAATTTCGTAAAGACGTAAACAGCGTTGAGCGTGACACGGTGCGGTGCGGGATGCGGTGACACCCCGCCCCGCCCTGTAGATAGCAATATAAAGAATAGGTGACACCTCGTCATTATTCAGTCGTGTGTGTCTGTCGATCTGTCGCCACCCTACAGGCGCTACAGTACGAGTAGGGTTTATGCTTGTGTTGTTGTCACACAATCGGTATCGCGTGTCTATCACTGTGCCTCTCTCTCTGCGCACCGTCAGTCGATGAATGACATCTCTCATCTGCGATCCACATCTTGAAAGTTGAAACCGCAACCGTTCAACAGTTGAACAGATCAACAGATGGAGATATAAATAGAGACACAATCGAATGATACATTCAACGTTGAACATTCGTCGAACAGTTTATACAGATCAACAGAAACACTAGCACTAGCGTATGAGCGTAGGGCTCTCTCTATAAACAAATAACAATCAATGACGGGTGACACCGATTCGATTCTAGTCAAATAGAAATACAAAAGAAACACGTTTCGTATTGACAACTTCAGTAATAACTCTAAGCGCAAGCTGCATCAAAACGACCTCGTCCACGTTTTACTCAAAGCAAGTCGTCATGAACTCCCGAAGCATTATTCTTTTTGCCGCGCTTAGTGCATTTTCAGCTGTATGCCAAGCTGAACATGCCAACGTGGCCGCACTGTCAGACAGCGACTACCAATCTTCAGTATGTCCTGAATCCTGCCTGCCTCTCCGAAGTTGTACGATCTGATCGATGGACATCATTGACTTATGAGGTTGTGCAGATTGAAGATGGAAAAGTCTACTTCGTGAAGTTCTTCGCGCCGTGAGTATGAATATTTTCGTTTATGCTCTCCGAGGTTACCATCTTTTGCAAGCTCCTGACTAGAGTGGGTTGCGTTTATTTTCAGGTGGTGTGGACACTGGTACGGTATCTGTCATACCTCTGTTATCACTGTTCTTAAGTGCAGTTTCTCCTGTTTCTCCTGACACCTCCTTGCTGAAGAAGGCAGATCCAAATCGGAACACACAATGTTGCCCCTGGCACTCGATCGCTAACTTGTTCGGCGCTTGCCTCGTGGCCCTACCGAGTTGCGATTCTATACAGTTAGTAGCTCTTCTGACCAGCTACGATGAAGTAGTCATAAAAGCAGTTGATATTCTGGCGATTTACGTTTCATTCTTGTGCACACCTTCTTGATCTGCACTTCTGCAATGAACGGCGGATTGCCGCGCCGCGCATCCTCATCAACTGAACACTTTTAAACTGCTCAAATATGCTTGCAGTAAGCGCTTGGCTCCCACTTGGGAGCAGCTAGGCTCTGCGCTTTCGGGCAACGCTGATATTGTCGTGGCCAAGGTCGACTGCACTGTATCCAAGGACATCTGCTCGAAGGCCGGGGTGCGTCTGCTCTTGGATATATATTTCCGCTTACATATCTACACGATTTTCGAGAGTTTGTCTTCTCGGCAGCGGAAATGTTTCGCGTCAAAATTTTGTGCATAGTCGCAAGATCCCGCTTGTTCTCCGGGTCGTTGCGTGAGGATGATCGAGGTGCAGAACTAGCTTAAGATGCAGAGGCTGCGAAGCTACTGTTGTTTGTAGAGTAGCCACCCTTTAAAATTCTCTTCTCACGTAACTAGCATCAGCATACACACATACTGTTCACACCAAATGAGGTTTACACGTTCTGAACTGGCTCCCTCCCGGCGAAGGTCGTTTAGAAGTAGTTGAAGCTTCTGGCTCTTTGTTGCCACGTCGACTGAAAAAAATAACACGCACTTTATTTAACTTTAACTGTTAACGTATAACGGTGCTCTTGATACGGCTATTTTCTTCTTCGCTACGCTACAGGTGAGAGGTTACCCAACTCTGAAGTTGTTCCACAAGGGTGCTGAGCAACAAGCGTACAAGGGTATGTGTCTCGAAGCCCTTCCTTCACACCAATAGCAATCACTTTGCTGTGGCTACATGTCATCTCAGTACCCATCGAAAGCAAACAACCCTTGACAATCTGAAGCCGCTTTTACGGGATAACGTCGTGCAGTTGTGCGTATGAGTTACGATGGTCTCCGAATGTTCTACACTCCATATATACACTTGATTCTAGAATACTGTGTGCGCTGATAAGTTTTCTCTGATACTTTCTTAGGTGCTCGTGATCTCGCTGCCCTCAAGAAGTTTGCTGAGGATAGTGCATCCTCTCTGATTGAGACTACCAGTTAAAGGCATCTGTGGAGTCGATGTTTTGCTGCAAACAAATAGACTTAGGAACGCACTATTACTTCTATTTTCAATGTAGTATTACGTCTAGTACTCATCACATTTAGGGACCTTCGTGCTACTTGCTATTGTCTTGTTGACAGTGTTCCGCGCTAGCACTTGAGTGTGTTTTGGGCGAGCATACATCCAAGATACAGAAGTCAACTATTGTTAGGTATCGAGCTGGTATGGACATCGTGTGGCGACAACGATCTTTCCTGAAATGTTAGGAGAGTTAGGAGTGCTTGCGAAAGCATCCTCGTCAATAGACTTCCACATCGAATGCCAAGAGGAATCCTTCTGGGGAACTGCCCGGGGACCACCCCTAGTCTCTTGAACTTACTAGAAGCAAGAGATAGTATTTTAAAGTTGATGTTTCACATTGGTATGTGAAATTCTACTTAAAAATCGTACTGACCCACGCACACAATTTAATTTGTGCTTGACCGTTGCACCCGTACTTGCAGTAGTCGGGTGCATATAGCATCCCTTATGCTGTACACCATAAAGGGTTGCTTGCCAGATGATAACTTTGAAATAATGATCACTTTAAAGGTGAAATTTGCCATCTTTTAATTTTTTGGCCATGACCTATCTAGAAATGTTGCAAATCCGGGTGATCCACATTGCCATATTCGGACGAGCGCGGTATACTTTCAGCGGTAAATTGCAGTATTGTGGCGGCAGCATGACTGGAAATTGTAAGATAGCCCGGTGGCAACAATTTTTATTCCTATCTGGCCCGGTGGATTAAATTCTAATTCTAAAGCAGCCCGGTGGCTTAAATTTGATTTTGTAATGGCCCGTGGCTTTAAAACACAGCCCGTCGGCATGTTTGACATTTGTCTCAGATTGTGTCGTGATCATCCTTATGATGCGTATACAAATAGCGGTTGCTCACGACATTGTGCAATACGATGCGATATAAGACGATTCCATACAAATTGATCCTGATGCGTGATGGCACACTAACGATACCCGGTCGAATGTCATTTGATTCATGCCGACCTGATCATAGACATACTATTTCCATCTATACGCGCCGGGCAGCTTTGATTTAATCCTTATGGTTGCTGCTATAAAAACAAGGTTGGCAAGTCGTCTGCTGAATTCCGATCTGAATTCCGATCTGAATGGTCTGAACTGGACGTACTTGTCTGAATTGTCTGAATATCTCTGAATATGAGTCGTTGCATATTCATATAAAAGGCTATTCCCGCTTCTACACGACGAATTGAGAGCACTTAAGGACGATACCCCAACATACTAGGATGCCAACATGGCCCATAGATGATCCTTCAGGACTTGTCGCGGCCTCTGATCACCATTTGGAGACAATGCCGGCAATCAACCTGATATCCGCCTGATATCCGCCTGATCGGCATCTGATACCTGATTTCGGCCTGATTTTCCTGATCGCCGAAGTGCTCACCGAGGTCATTATACGTGTTGTAATGCCATAAAGGCCAACACCAAAATGTTTACCTAATTTTATCTGATTTTCACCTGATTTGTCTGATGTATAATTAATTGGAGAGACAATCCGCCTGATCTGATCTGATTCTGATTTCTGATCATCCGTCTGATTTCTGATCGCTGTCTGATTAATCGGATTGTCTGCATTGTTTGGAGACCTCTGGAGGTCTCGGAGGCTCTGCAGGTGACTCGGTATTCATCTATGAGGCTACTCCCGGCTCGACACGACGAATTGTGCGGCACCCGAGCGATATCCCAACATGCCAGGATGTCAACATGACCCATATATTATCGGTCGGGACTTGCCGTGGCCTCTGATTCGCAAACGTTCGAGTGTTGGAGACCTCTGGAGGCCCCGCATCAGTGTCTCAAGTCGCATTGACATCGCAAATCGCAAACGGGTTACATCACATGACCCCGTCGGGCTTTTGGGGTCATCGACTCATCGTATGATATTTGCTTATTTGGTATATTGATACATGATGTTATTTTGCGCGTTACTCGATTCTCTGGATCGCTGGTACCTGCGCCCAGGCCGCAGCAGGAACACGCGAGACAACGATCGGGGGGTCGTGAATCATAAAATGGTTGGCAATTCAGATTCAGAATCGGAATTCAGAGTTCATATCGAAATTCATATCGCAACGTAATTCAGACAAATTCAGACAAATGACATATGACAAATTTCAGGATTCGGGATTGGGATTTTGAGTTCACAGTGTAATTTGCACCCGTCGTGCGGTCGTTATTGTGGCCATAATAGACTTTAACACTTAAAAGGCGATATGGGAAATACAGTATGAATATCAGCAATTGTACATGTAGTTACGTTTCGGCACATTGTGGATGCATTAGGCACCCCGGTGAGGCGTATATGGTATCCCCTGTGAGTATACACATATGCGAAATTATTTCTTTGACGAAAATGTCACCGAGCACTCAAATATCACCGGTTGTCCAAACCGAAAAGAAGGAATTTTCTCTGCTCCACTGCAAACGCCTCGTCCATGACCTGTGTAACGTGCGACGTTGCGTATAGTTCTATAGTAGGGATTGATTTTAAACCCCGGAGACGCAACCACAAGTAGGTATGCCACCCATCTCTTAAATACGTCAAGATGGGCGTAAATGGACGAGTAATGTGCTGGAAGTGACGCCCCGACTGTCATTCCTATAGTTAGGGTGTATGACTGCCACCGGCCCCGGAACCCTAGACCCCGACCATATAACGGGAAGACTGAGTATTCTCACCGGTTATCTATTCTGATTATCTGTCTCACACCGAATATACAGTCCAGCTGATATATTCAGCAGGTTTGGTCCCACGCACTCTTAATTTTACACTGCGACTTTGGCCATGATTGGCTAAGCACCGACGCTTGAGATGGGGTGAGGAACCCGCGTTAGAGAGGTTTTCGGTATGGGCGGTATGGCTCAGTTACGGACGCGCGGTTGATTAGACATGATTGGGACGCGCGTTATGGCATCCTATTCTCCGTGCAGTATCGTTGGGCTGGATTTTGTTGTTTCTGGTCACTAATATACCGTCCGGCATTGATCACGCCCTTTCGTCCCACACGACCGCGGATTATTTGCTGTTTCCCCCGATTTATCCTCGGCGACCCGCCACAACTCGCAAGCCGTCGCCCAGACCGTTAGCCTCATCTAGCATTGTTCACCTCACCCTGTCTCTATAGTCATTTCATCATGGGTACTTCTACGAGATCACACACTGCGGCCGCACGCCGCTCACTAGTTACCATTTTCGACGATGCCGCAGCCAGACATGCAACCACTCCAGCCAGTCCTACGGTTGCGACTGCGCCGGCTGCCCAATCAGCGGGAGCGATGTTCCTCGACGAGACTACATGTATGTCGCGTAGGGGTGGCATATGTCAATGGATGACATGTGTGGTCTATGGTCTATGGTCTATGGTTTGTGTAAACATATATTTATGGTAATCTTATGTATGTCATATGTATATTTTATGTAAGTCTATGGTCTATGGTCTACGGTTTATATAAAGATATTTATTGTATTTTATATGTAAGATATATGTAAGATATATGTAAGATATATGTAAGATATATGTGAGTCTACAGTCTACGGTCTACGGTTTACATAAACATATTTCTTGTATATTTATGTATATCATATTGTCGATCTACTGATGTAAACACCACTATGTCATTTTTATTTCTTTTCGTATCTTATGATGACCCAGTTATTCCACTATTTTAAAGATATAATATTTACCCATTCAAGATATGCCGAATATTCTTTTTCATCGTCATTTTCAATATTCAAATCATAGATTTGTTTAGTTTTTATATGTGTAGGGGAGTCTTTATGTTTTGAATCCAAATTATGCAAAAAAATGCCCTTTATCGTTTATTGCATTAGTTATGTTTTCATATCCTTTCTTTGTAATTTTTGTTAATATCTTTGTAAATGTAGAATCCATTCTAAAATCACAACCACAATCATTTTTGTCGGGGTTATCTTTAACAATTCTTGGCTTGACATATATAAGTTCACAAAGAATGTTTTGAGATTCCTCTTCATGCCTTTCTTTGAGTAAATTGCAAAATTTTAAATACTCATCACTTGATAATTTTGTTTTAACTTCGTCAACAAGATTTTGGATATCATGTGAAGTAGTCATTCTTGCTTTGTTTACCCTACTTAGTTACACTCTTTAGGTGGATTTTATCTTCATTTTTATTCATTTTATTCATTTATTCATTTTTATAAAATTATTCTCGTCAACGTATAAACAACCTAACGGTAATGTTGAAGCATCAGTCGTAACTGGGAATTTATCAACTTGAAAGATAAATATAGTTTTATTTCTCGCTTGGTCTGGATCAGCCTCTAAAAAGAAAAAACTAAAACCCAAATCCCCGTTTGGTAATGTGTTATTCATGGAATTGGCACCGATCACAGATGCAGAATCATTAGTTTTATATAATATAATATCATTTGTTGATTTATTATTGACAGATGTAACCGATTGTAAATTTGGCGTTTGTACTGATGTGCCAAGATCAATCGCTTTGATAACATTGTTGTCCCATACCAAGACTTCTTGATTTGGAACAGATGCTATTGTTGTCGGTTTCGACTTTACTTCCAATGCCGTTTCAGCTTGAATAGTAGTTGCTGCTACGTTACGAGCTCCAATAATATCACCAGACATGTTAATTCTGAAAAACTTATTATCTAACCTATCAGGTTTCTTTTGCATTTGTACTAGATATATAGTTTCAGCATTTGTAAGGTCAACGTCGGCGGTATTGACATCTATGTATGTTGAATTATTAGATCTGTCTCCTCCCATTAGTAAAATGTCTTGAGAACCGAGTTTCGCAATTAATTCCGTTTTACCATACAACAGTGAAGGTCCATCCCCAACTGTCAAAGTATCATTGATTGTTGCAGTTTCAGCTATTAATTCATTCTTAACTATTACATTTCCATTTGTTCTTTCAATATTGTCATTTCCAACATTTGTCCATTTGCTCGATCCACCGTCTGGGGGATTGCCATTAATCGTATCACATGTTAAATTCTTACAAACTAAACTTTGTCCAAAGCTACGTCCGGAAATTTGGAGGTTGTTGGACCAACGTAAAAAAGAGTTGTACAACGCCTACGTTGATCTACGATCTTCACCATCGACAACGTTGGTACATGAGGCTGTATATCAACGCTAAATCAACGAGTATGTTGATTGAATATTGATCTACTGCCATGTTGGATCGATGTCGGTCAGCATCAACGTTGGTCTACGGTCTTTACCATCGACAACGTTGGTACACGAGGCTGTAGATCAACGCTAAATCAACGAGTATGTTGATTGAATATTGATCTACTACCATGTTGGATCGATGTCGGTCAGCATCAACGTTGATCTACGATCTTTACCATCGCCGACGTTGACCAACGTGCCGTTTATGTAAGCGTTGGAATACGTTGTGTCGACGCCTACGTGCTGCCTATATTGCTCTACACCAACATGTCTCCGATATATATTCGACGGTCACATTGACTCAGCATTGGCCCGACCTCCACGTTGATATACGATCTTTACCATCACCGACGTTGACCAACGTGCCGTTGATACACGCATTGGGCAACGTTGACTCGACGCCTACGTGTTGTCTACACCGTTATACACCAACGCACTTTCAACGTAGTTTCAACGTAGTTTCAACGTAGTTTCAACGTAGTTTCAACGTTCACATCGACTCAACATCGACCCGACATCCACGTCAATCTACGATACACATACACACGCACGGGGCAGGCTTTGATTTAAGGCATTACAACACTATTCACAATAACGATGATATATACCATATTAACATGCAAGGCCATGTGAGTATTGTAGTCCTATATTCATTTAGTCGACTAAAAAATAAGGTTTTTCTACATTACACAAAGTCACTTTAACAATACTCGCATATGGATACCATTTAAATTGATCTGTCCGGAATCGGAAGTTTGCAATTATACTTCTATAGCCCTCCATGCATCATGGTGTCCTTCAAGTACTTCCTGAAACCACAGGAACTTGTCAACACGTAAATACCCAATACATGTGTGACATGCACCGGATGCACATTGTACTCTCATGTAGCCACAAGTAGTCTCGTCATCACCAGCAAAAGCGATAAAGTTGCAGCATGTACGAATATATAGGTGGGGTGTTCACAGTTAGGTGATTCAGTGAATGACTGAGCGAGAGTGTACGTTTGTGCATGCAACTTAATAAATACGAAGGGTGCGTGTAAGTGTATGTACGTCGGCCAGCGGTATCGCGTACGAGAGGGTGTGTGGACAATTAGCTCGTGGTGAATATGTTGCTTAGACTATCAATCAGTCAATCATTTGCTCAATAATCAGTCAGCAGTATATAGTCAGGGAGTTGGTCAATCACGAACCATCCAGTCGCCCAAACAATAGTCCCGTTCTTGATTGACTGAATGACTCATCCATTCACTCACATGCCCACTCAATTAATCTATTAAGTCAATCTTGCGATCTTAATCACTCTGTCATTACCTCACCAATAATTACGTGTGCAATCTTAAGTAATTTGTGTGATGCTCTTAAGTCACTGCATTCTTAAGAATTTACTCATGCAACCTGAAGGCATTCATGCTAGCTTCAGTCGCTAATCTATCTAATCTTGGCTCCTTTGTGTGATTATAAGTATATCAACAGAATCGGTCAGTGAGCATCACAACAATCATTGTACCATCATAAACTTGTGGAATCTTAAGTCGCTTTGTCGGTATCTCATCAATCACTCATAATGATATCATCAGTCACGCATGCCATCTTAAGTAACACACCGTCTTTAGTTAGCAATGTAATTTTGAATTATTCATGCCATCTTACATCACTCTGTATGCGTATCATTAGACACTCAATATTGCATGCGTACAATCTCGAGTAACTCGTGCAATATTGAGTCATTATTGTGATGCAATATCAACTTGCTCAATCATCTCATCGGTCTCTCATAAAAGCTTGCTCGGATATTATGCCCTTCACGCAATCTTATATAAGTCACTCTGTCGGCGCATATTGCATCAAGGTATCATCATTCATTCAAGTCGTGATATCTGAAGTTCATGGCCACACATACAATTACAAGTAAACCAAAGTTACTTACTCATCAGTCATGCGGTTCTAAGTTATACATGTGTATGATGGTCTAAGTTGGCACATACCTTATGTGTCCCATAATAATTATTCCACTTCTTGATGGTCCACCAGTTCTAATGTTGGGCTGCTCATTAATTTCACCGCTTTTTGTATTTTACAAAATTCAGTTCGCAAATACTCCGTGTGTTGAGATTTGTTTGAAGTGCAAGTCATTTTTTTAGCGTAACTACTAAGATCACAACCATGCAACGCTGCATAAATTATCAATATGACAAATGCCACCATTGAGCTCGTCAAAGTGCCGTCCAAAGTTTGAAGATCATATGTCATCTGTAAAATTGTGGCAGTTTCATGTGTGCCCATGGGGTCCTCAGCTTCGTCTTCCATAGCGGGAACACAACGAAAGCGGTCACCTATCACAACAAAAAGCACAAAAATGCGCAGTTCATTTCTCTATATGATGTGTTTGATGAAATGGTGGTGGTGGGGTCAGCACATTAATATATATATGTACGGTTGTGGGGGAACTCGGCTCAGCATGTGAATAAATGCATAGTATTCGGTATACACATGCGCAGCTCATTTCTCTATATGATGTGTTTGATGAGATGGTGGTGGTGGTGGGGTCAGCACATCAAGTATACATACATACATATATACACACACACACACAACGTATATATATGGTTGTGGGGGGACTCAGCTCAGTATGTAGATAAATGCATAGTATTCGGTATACACTTGCGCAACTCATTTCTCTATACGATGTGTTTGATGAGATGGGGGTGGTGGTGGGGTCAGCACATCAAATATATATACACACACACACACACACACACACACAACGTATATACGTATATGGTTGTGGGGGGACTCAGCTCAGTATGTAGATAAATGCATAGTATTCGGTATACACATGCGCAACTCATTTCTCTATACGATGTGTTTGATGAGATGATGGTGGTGGGGTCAGCACATCATCAATATATATATCTACATATATATGGTTGTGGGGGGGGCTCAGCTCAGCATGTAAATAAATGCAATGTAGTATTATACAAATGGACAGCTCATTTCTCTATATGATGTGTTTGATGAGATGGTGGTGGTTGGGTCAGCACATTAATATATATATGTACGGTTGTGGGGGAACTCGGCTCAGCATGTGAATAAATGCATAGTATTCGGTATACACTTGCGCAACTCATTTCTCTATATGATGTGTTTGATGAGATGGTGGTGGTGGTGGGGTCAGCACATCATCAATATACACACACACACACACACACACACACACAACGTATATATATATGGTTGTGGTCCAAAGCTACGTACTCATCTGTCTATAGTATAATTATGTAAAATAATTGAATCCTGGGCTTACCCAAATCAATACACCGCCACCCGCACCTGCCACTTTTGATTCCATAGCTGTTCCGATATATGAATCGCCCGCTGTGATCTGAGCACTATTGATTTCCCCACCTACTATGCATTTCACACGTTGGCCCTTCACATACGTATTATCTGTAGCAGCGGCATTTCTACATGTGGTGAAACCGCGTCCGATCAACACGAAACAACTCTGAGATGCAGCACTGTCTTGAATACAGACATCGATGGGTGTGCAGTTTTGGTTACTTTGAGTATACGAGTTATTGAATGGTTGAACTCCATTCACGGTGTTTATTCCATCATCATCAAACATGACAATCGTTGAAGCCGTAATCGTATTGGCGGTATTATTAACAAATGTAAATACATCGCCGGTGAATCTCAATGGATTTGCTGGAAGGGTGGTATTAGCGTACGCTTTCGTAATGAGTGTCAAAGGTACGCCTGATAGTGTGAGTGAGTTGGTTGAACTTGGATAAGCGTAATTCAACGAGTTACTTAAAATAACAGACGCAGAATTTAATTCATCCAATTCCGCAATTGAACCGGTATTTCCCACCGCCAATACTTGAGATAAACTCGGAATACCGCCGCCACTTGAAACAGGACCGTATCGCACCTCATTGGATGCTGTGTCATAATGCAACATTTGTGACTCGCTTGCTGGATCAGGACTGACCCTGATAGGTCTGATATAAAAACTACTTGCGACACCGGCATTTAATTCTACCCCGCTCGCGTTCAAAACGATTGTGTTATCGGTGTTAACCGCACTCTGAGCAGAGTTTTGTCCTGCCAAAGCACCTATGTTTATGGAACTTTCACCGGCTGTATATTCACCTGCATATTTTCCATTCAGCTCCAAATACTTACGCAGCAATGTTCACTGCTGCATCTTTGCAGTTAACCTGACCACAGTCGTCGCCTATAGACACGACGTAGTCACCACAATTACTATTACACGAACCGGAACCAATTGCAATCGTATCATTACTTGTTGTATTGTTAATAGATAATGCATTGCGGCCGATCGCGATAGAACGGTCTCCAATGTGGTCGGCGTTTGTATACCCTTGAGTCTGCTCACCGATACTAACTTTCCCAAATCCACCAGAGCCACTTTCAATTCTAAGATTATTCCCACTAAGTTTTTCTTGATTGACAATCATGGTACCTGTACCTGTATATGAAACATCGGCAATTGTCGTCGTGCTTCCTTGATCAGTGACCGATTGTAGATTCTGATTTGCCCCGGACGGCAGGTTTTGGAGCAAAGAACCGTCTCCACGATATTTACCTGTAGTCAATGTTAGATCACCGGTATTGAGTACAAGTGGACCGTCGTTTATCAATACCCCACTGCCGAGAGGCTCTATATTGATTGTTGTCTGCAAGCATGTTATCTCGTTGACGCCCGTTTCGCCTATCTTAACTCGTGTTTGTTCCACAGGACCAAAGCTTTTAATCTCGAAAGAAGCATCTAAATCATCAAGACCTGCTGAAAACTTATATTTGATTTAGACGCTGGGTTGTTTAACACGTAGTCTGCAAATTTTATGGAAGTGTGCACCTTTAACGATCCATCTGTCAACAAGGACATTTGTTCTCGTTCATTCAATGGGTCTTGAGTATCTATGAATTTGATATCGTTTTGATAGCGTATGTCTGACCCGATATGCATGGTCTCAAGCGGCGATTCAACGCTGCCTATCGCTTGACAAACAACCGTTTCGCAAGTGAGAGTATCAGTTGGACCTGGGGCTGGCACGTATTCTTTGCCGTTAATTTCTGTTACAATTAAATTGGAACCAAAAGCTGACATTATATATAATATAGTATTTGATAATTTACGGTGGAGGAGGTGGGGGTAGTTTCATAAATATTTGTGCAGGTAGAGTATCTGCAGTCCGATAACCATACAATCCATTTAATGGAACTACATCGTTAGCTGGTGGTGTATTAGCCGCTCCAGTCACAATCGGAAGATTTTCTATTCTAAATTTGCTTAGCTTTCCCGCCATGTTGAAATCTGCAATACCGGGGTCCCCGCTTTGGCTTGCATCAAAATTAAAAATAGCTTCAGTTCCTAACAAATCAATTTGAGTTCTTGCTTCCGGTACATTACCATTTCTACCATCACGACCGATTGTCATTCCTTTACCATAGAAATCGGCTGCCGTAACTTTTGTTGCATTTAATTCATTACCAAATGAGCTCATTACTTATTATACATTATGCTATGAAAAAAACAGAGGTACAGGTTGCAACAATCGACTATTTAATGGATGCTCCATCGGGAAATGGAACATTTCCATTTCTTTGGACACTTTTTGATTGTGCCCTAAAGTATAACTTTTGTATCCCGCCAAAGGATGAACGTTGCTTATCCTGAATGGTGGATATGTGATGTCATTGATTGTTTTACACGGGAGTTGTTGCATCATAACCGGTCTAAAACCTGACATTTGAAACATCGTCGCGGTGTGAATTTGTTTGTCCACGTTCGGTCCTACATCTTTTATCATGTTGTACCCAACCAATCCTGGTTGTTGAGCCATGTTTGTATACTATTAACCGCTTTTTAAAATACCGTTTCGATTACACGGTTTTGACCAATACGAAGAACGGCTGTCGTTTCGCAAATAATCATTACCTCGTTACTGCTTGTCAGACCTACCGTTTGTGAAGCGTCAGCTGGTTGTGCGACATGAGTTTGAAAATAGACGGAACTGTTCAAACCCCGAGAATCCAATCCTGTCATACTGCGGACACCCATTTCTGATGGAAGATTTAAACGTACCATAGGAATGAACTGATTGTTGAGCCAATCGTCGTAACTGTTATTTTTACAACCCGACAACGTTCCGTAATTGTCAGCTTTACCGATGGTCAAGAGATTGAATGCAGCAAGAGGATCGACTCTATAGTTAGGAACGAACAGGTTATTCAAGTTAAATTGTAGAGCACCTAAATGACCAGCTGAAAATCTAAAGTAAGACGGGAGGTAAGCTGTACCACAGGTGTTTTCCAATTTGATAAGTCCTAAAGGTTTATCCCGATAATCCCCTGGACGTTGAACAGCATATATGTCATCAATACACTGTGAACTCAAAGAGAATCGCGTACTTTTGTCCATCGTAGAGGCCCCTTCAAAAAAACGAAAAATAGTTCTTATACGGAATTTCCAAAAAACCGTCACGCAATTTTGATTCCACGGCGGCATCGTAGACACCTGAACTGAAAGTGATTGTTTCTACGGTAAAGTAAAGGTCGTCTAATAAAAAGTCCCCTTGTGGTATTAAAGTCTGTTGGGCTTTTTCCGTGAGATCGTCTTCAGGTGGATTACCTTGGACAAACGTTCCTAACACCTCAGGCCCATGCAAATACAATCTGATTTGAACTGGAGGAAGAAGACTTGTATCGATATAACTGGGCTCGGCTTCTCCTAATATGCTGAGCCAGGTATTCAAGATGTATGGACGTGGTGTGGCATAGAAATTGTCAGCAACATTGATTTCTTGATTTTTGAGAACACGTTGATAAGTCATTTCTTTACTGAGTGTTGTTTTGATAGTGTCGAGAACGGTTGCTACTGTGCTGTAACTTTGAAAACCAGTGGTCAACTGCTGCCCTCCTGCGAAGACCTCACAGCGAGAGATGAGCTTTTCAAGTCCGTTGGGAAGCGTAACAATTAAATTTTTAGCTGTAGTGTCCGTATATGCTATAGGAGTTCTGCACGAACCTTTGCAATGCATACTGAGACTTTTCATATTAACGATGGAATTGACAGGCAGATTCAAAGTTATAGTTGAATACCTTGATGCTTTAGTGAGATTTGTCGTTTCTAATCTGAAGTAATTAGTTGAATACGAATTCATTTTCGATAAGCCGTAGGCCAATGACATGGGAAGGCTCATTCTTGTATATATATTATAAAGATTATAAAATATCTGAGAGACCAGCAGGTGCCAATTCTTCGACCTTGATGCTATTAGAATAATTTACGCTGCCGTCGCTAGCTGAAGTAGGGGACGCTAATGGTACAAGTCGGGCTTTACTGTCAGTCAAGGTGATTCTAAAGGAAGTGAATTGTGATCCTGAAACTTCGATGACAAAGTTGTCGTTTGGATCTATGTATCTTATGAAATCTGTCGTTGTGTCACTTGGCAATAACATTTTCGCCCAGATATCAGAACTGATCATTTCGTTAGTATTTGTAAAAGTAGAAAGATTGGTTGATTCTATATTGTGTGTAGGGAGAGCTGTTATCCTAAGATACAATGCATCGTTAGTTTGAATGTTGCATGGATATATTGAATTTCTTTGTTCATTAGGCATTAAATTATTTGAATCAAACAAGTCTATAAGATCAGATATCTCTCTTAAACCAGCTGTGCTTCTATTGACACGCCCGCCCAAAATTTGATCGACGTCGTTGTATTTTCCAGCAATAGAAACTGAATATAAGGCATTTTGTAGGTTACTTCCAGGTATAGCTTGAAAATCCCCGCTGACGCTAAACGATACAAGTTTGATAGTGGGCTGAGCTGGTGATAATGTTATACGAAATTTGTTTTGGAAATTTTGAACATTTCCGCCATCGTAAGTAACGGTTACTGAAGTGATGGTTGTTGAAGTGGCACCGATAGCCTTCATTAATTCAGTTTCTAACAAAGATGTAATTTGACTTAACTCTGTATAATTTGCATAACGTATTTTCACTTCCGTTAAAGTATGATTTACCGTATCACCCACATAGAAGATGCCATTTGTTTCGTTAATACTATACCATGTCTTTGCACAAGAGAAAGTATTCAAAGTTAATCTCAATTTCGATTCCACTCGATAATTTGTCAACTGAGTTGGTACGTTCATCTGTAGAACTCGTGCATCTCCATTACTATTGTCTTCCGAAGACAAGAATAGTGTTCTTGTGCTAATTACGCTCATCTATATTAATATAACAATTATCTTTTATGGAATCAATAGTATCCCGATCTAAAGGAATTGGTTCTTCAATGTTTCCAGTACAAAGGTCATCGTAAAATTCAGGACGTTTGATATAATCATCTACAAGCAATTCTACATGAGCTTCTTTAATATCGGGGTATTGAAGTTTGGCCAATCGTATCAATTCTTCACGGTCCATTGATATAGATTATAGTATTATTATTTCTTCCCAACCGTCGTCGTCATTATCAGATTCATCCATAACATCAAACTCGGGATCGTTATGCACAGCTCGAACAATTAATGCCGTACTAAGGGCATTATGAATACCGTCCATATCTAAACATTCATACTTTTTATCTTCAACCAAAATATTGTACAACTCATCACAAAATGCAACTTCGTTACAATAATCGACTATATTTTGAAGTGTTGCTCGTCCATATTGGAAAACCTCCATCATGTGATACTTGTAAGCGGAACACCATTTGTCAACCACAAATCTTCCTTCCAACTCAAAATTAAGCTCATGTTTCACTTTTTTGGTATATGTGTCTACAGTAAAGACCCACCTATAAGAAAACCCACCTTTGGACTTATCGAGAGTCACTTGTTCGTGTTCTTGAAATTGTTGAACTCGATGCTCTAATTCTTCATCGGTTGGTTCTTTGAGTTCCCCGCTTTCGTCATATACATCAATGCCACTTGATTCTGCCTTCAATTTCATGAATGTGTCAATGTAACCCTTAAAGATATTGCGAGACGTGCTTTCCCAATGTGCCACTTCGTAGATCTCTTCTATAACGTATCCCATATTGATGGCTTCGTTGACTTCCGGAGTAATCCATGTGCCGATCATCGGGTACTTTGGAAATACCAACTTATCAATTTTTGGGTCTCTATACGGCAACACACCAATGAGTATGTCCTTGGGTGGTCGTATCTTGCATTTGATAATGCCAAAGAAGTTGTTGATATCGGTGCTTGTAAACTTTCTGATAATCTTTGGATGACCCTCGGGAAACAATTTATATTTCATAACATAAGGGTACTCTGAATTGACATCTAGCTTTCTTATGTGCACATCGGTAGACGGTGAAAAGTATGTTCGTACGATCTGAACCCGACCCCCGTGGTAAGCATCTCGATATACAAGTGGTGAAAGATGCTTTTGCCGTTCTAGAAATATATTTCCTCTGTCCGTCTGTTTGAGTTTCGCCACTTGCTTATCCCAATCACTTTCCCATATGAAGGTAATATTGTACCCGGCACTTTGTAAGTGTCTAATCTCATTTATAGTTTTTTTATTCACTCTTTCAAATGTCAAGCCTGAGTGTCGACCACTTTCATATTGAATGTCGCCTTTGTGAAACACATTCAAATTTCCATGAAACCAATCTCCCAAAAACATAAACACATCTTTGTCTGTTTCGAACCGTCGACCATCGACTGATATACCTAAGTCCTTCAATTTGTAATTTCGATTACCATCCAGGTCACGGTACATTAGAATTCCCTCTTCATTTTCCTAGTAATCGAGCCATTGATTCTCTTTTATTGATGTGTTTTTTTGGTTTTTGGAGCACACGAGCTGAGGATGGCTACCGTTCTTTCGGGCATATATTTCAAGGCAGGGTATCGCGGTTTTTTGAACTTATCAAATAATGATGAATAATTGCATCGAACTAATCGAGCGATATGAATAATTGCATCGAACTAATCGAGCGATATGAATAATTGCATCGAACTAATCGAGCGATATGAATAATTGCATCGAGCTAATCGAGCGATATGAATAACTGCACCGAACTAATCGAACGATATGAATAACTAGTTCAAGCCCGATTAATCATGCTACCTATCGATACCTATCATGATATCTGTCGATATCATATGTGAGTTGTGATAGACTGTGAACATGCACTAGCATGCAGTTAGCCAGTTACACGCATACAAATTGTGAAGATAACAAGCGTTGTTGTTCATTTAGTGTTAATAGATGCCATTAAAGAGTGCTCTAAAGTGCCCTCTTAAACGGACTTTCTAAGGTCAGAATGCATCTGACCACACGCGCTGAACGTGCGTTCTACCCCTGCAGTGCTCGCCGGAGCGGCCAAAAACTGCCTAGCCATCCTAAACATATTTGGCAAGTCTTCCTTATGGGTTTTCCACCAAACACACGGGTCAGCGTTCTTGTCACAAGCAGGCAGGTTCTGGTATTTCGTGAACTCATCCTCAACAGAGATTTCAGTCGTTCTAGTTTCTACCTCTGAACTAGGCGCAGGATCTTCAAACTCCTCATCGTCACTGTCATCTAAGAAAGTGGCAAGCTTGCTCGTGAGTGGCTTGGCTACTGGCACCGCAGCGGGTTCTTGCGCTGCCCGAATCTCCGCAGGCTTAAAGTTAAGGAAGAATGCCGATCGTGCCCAGGACACTATCCCTGGCTTCGTGAGGGTACCTTTTTTCCACTTCTCGAGCTGCTTGAAGTCTAGATTCTTGTATCGGGGGTCTAAGTAGGAAGCCACCGAAAAGTCTTCCAACTTACACACCGTCAGGTTCCTAAAGTACCTATCGATCACGACACCCAATTTCGTTGTGCATCAGGATCCCACGCACTTCGGAAATTCTTCAAACGTTGGGATCACACGCAAACTATACCATCGATAGTTACATAACAGGCGATATCGAGCTTGGGAGGGTACAGATAGAGGAAGTATTGACGCACCTTTCTTCAATGGCATTTGCCAGCTTTGCACGAGCCTCAATCACTTGCGAGTTGTCGATCTTCCTTAGCACACCATCGTACTTCACAACACTCGTGGGCCCCAACTTGTGCACCAAATGTCCCACCACAGGCAGCACAAGGCTTACGGTAATGTGGGAGAGGAAGTCGTTTGCATCAAGTCGATCGCGTTGGTAGTCAACTCCAGAAGATATAACGACTGCTTCACGATGTCCCACGACTAGATGAATGGGACCACCCAGATCGATTCCGGATTTGAAAATTTTGGATATGCATCGCGAGTATCATGATATATCGCGATATATGTCTGATATATCGCGATATGTGTCATGCATCACGATATCGATTAATCAAATAACAAAAACGATTTGAACATATCGGTTGATAACGATAGTTGTTCCAAACATATCGAACGATAACGATAGTTACCGCGAACCTATCGATTGATAGTGAGAATTGAAACGAACTAATCGAACGACAGTAAATAAGCACGATAAGTCATTTGAACTAATCGAACGACAACGATAAGTCCGATTAATCGATTAATCGCACTTATCGTACTATCGATACCCTGCCTTGATATATTTGTTTCTCCACATATTGATAGCCATCTGGGGTTCCGTAAGATAGCTAAATGGATCGAAGTCATTAGAACTGATGTCTAAAAAGATCTCTCTGAATTTTGTCACTGCTTGTCTTAGAATTGCCACATTGGAAGTTCCGTGTTCGACCTTAAAACCATATGTCGATGGCAATTTGTATACCGGTTCTGTCATGAATAAGTTGGAATCAATAAATCGTATACTCTTTATGTTCATGCACATTATATCAGCCCCTGTGTATAAAACACTGCCCGGTGCTCTTTTGAGCACATTAATGAAATGTTCAAACAAAATTCTGAAGTGCTCTTGTGCACCTCTATGAGCTACTGTATGAAGGTGCATTTCTTGTGTTCACATGCCCAATCTGCAAAGTCTTTGATATTCTTGTGATATATATGTTGGTGTGCTATCATTCAAGTATTGGCTTTCGACACGAGTAACAACTAATTTGTTGCTCTCATCTGCGGTGAGTTCAAAATCAAAGCAAATGATAGTCTCCGGTGATAGAATTGGTCTTGGTTCGACCTTTGTCATGTAGCACGTGTGTTCATAAAGATCGCACACTTGATTGCAATTTAAACAAGCACGGTAGCCACAACGATGTTCTTCGCGAGGATCGAACAATGTGTCACATGTCGTGCATTTGTGTATCCTTGAACATGTCACCAACTTCTTATGCAGGTTATAACAATTTTCATTCATAAACTTTCGATTGCAATCGGTGCAATAATGCCAACATTTATTCCCTTTGCGGTCACGTTCTGCTTTGTCGGCAAATATGCAGGTTTTTGACTTGCATTGTGTGCAATGTGGCTGATATTTATGACAATGGAAAGCCTCGATGTTTGTGATGGGGTCATAATGATGATCATACAAAACAAGATGAAACGAGTCATGATAGCTAGTATACTCGTTTGTTTCGGTGAAGTAAGGTGGATAGTATTGCGGGTTATGGCCACCCAATGCTTCGCTCATACCCCAAACATATATGTTTCGTTTATCGTGTTTTTCTAACACATGGATTTCGGTATGACATAAGTGTTAGCTACCAAGCATACGTCTCCTCATTGCACGCGCTGGCATCAAATATGCGCGCCAGGGTGCAGGTTCTTAACATACGCCCGCAAACTGCGCATCTCCTTTCATCTTCCTGCAGCAGATCGCTTTCCAGCTCTGTCAGGGCACCGTGCGTTGTTTCGCTGTAGCGGCTTCTATTTCGCCAGGCCCGCCACTCCAAATCTGAGTATCGGTGGTAGATCCACCCGCCCTCATACCAGTACACGAGATGCCTCACACCGAACCTTTCGCTGGATCTACGGCCGTGGACGTACATCGGCCAAAAACTCCACCAGTGATAGGTCCTGAGATTATTTGCATGTTGCCCGAAGTCCTCCCAGTCTTCTTCTGCTTGTTTCCGCGCTCGCTGCCACAAGCAGAGAATTAAAGGGTCTTCAGGAACCCATTGGGCTTGTTGTAACTGGCAGTCGCGAAACGTAAAAGTATCGAAAGGCCATATCCAATACTGCAATATTCCAATATTGGCCATACTGGTGTAGGTAGTCTAAGGTGCGGATTGTGGTTCTATGTCACGAACGCAGGTGTGTGCAAACGACCTCCTGTTACGACTCCTCCAACATATACCCTAAAACCCTGAACCTTGGACGCCCCGATATATCCATGTGCAGCACACCTGTAGGAACACCTGCCGCGGGATATTTTGCCTCTGACGTATTTTAATGTTTCCCGCGAAATAATACAGTTAACCGGTCTTCTTAGCTGCCGAGAATCGTGCTGGAATAGCCTGTTCAGGGCAAATTGACCCGCTGAATGCCCATGTTGGGTCACATGAAGCCTGAGGGAGCATCACCCCTACAAGTACGGGAACGTGAAGTGGCAGATTGTCTCGTGGCCATTGCCGCGAAAATCATGCACATTGTCGCCGCCTCCATCGATGCCAGCAACCTGGCGAGGTGAGCCCCCCTTCCCCCCCCCTTGCTTTGGAATGTTTGCATGTCGGCGTTAGGGTCCCTTTGATACTCCGTTAGCATGCTAACGGCATAATAAGTGCGTGCTATCTCCAGGCTCGGCCACGACTCCCCGCTGCCCGCCTCGCCTTCGCCACTCCCCGAGCCGATGGGCGACCCCAACGACGACACCACCCCTCCCCCGTCCCCGTCCTTGAGAGAGGGCGAATCTGACTCTTCATCCATGATGGAGGTCGATGCCGAGCCCCAGGTCGCCGACCTCTTCATGAGCCATAACGATGCCAAATTGGCGAGGTGCGTCCCTACTCGTGATGTTATCGCCGGGCGTTAGTACATTGTTAGCATGCCTGTAGCATACTAACGGCATATAAATGCGTGCTATCTCCAGGCTCGGCCACGACTCCCCGCTGCCCGCCTCGCCTTCGCCACTCCCCGAGCCGATGGGCGACCTCACCGACGACACCACCCCTCCCGCGTCCTTGAGAGAGGACGACTCCGACTCCAGCACCGACCGTACCACTCCTCCCGCGTCTTTGAGAGAGGGCGACGACGAGCAGTATGACAATCGACTTCGCAATCTTGTGCGAGGATGTACCGTGGAATATCGCAAAGCCTACCATGACCCTTGGGCATCGATACTTGTTGGTGACTTGGTGGACCAGATGCCTGAGCCCTCCTATACAACCTTTTGCGCGGATCGGTTACTAGAGGTGCGGTTCGCGGGCAAGGTTTTTCGATGTGAGGCAACGGACGGGGTCATGACGTTGGCTGCGATGGTCCACGTTTTCTACGACCTCTTTGATTGGGTTGATCATTGTATGTCCACGGGCTTCCAAGGGGCACCGGCAAATTGGAGTTACGCCCAAGACGAAGGCAGTGATCATGAGCCTACCCGCGCACATCCCGAGACGACCGAGCTCCCCGACCACTCTCCGCGTCATGGGGATGTGAACCTGGCGAGGTGACCCCCCCCCCGCCCTTAGGAATGTTTGCATGTCGGCGTTAGGGTCCTTTGATACCCCGTTAGCATGCTAACGGCAGTATAAGTGCGTGCTATCTCCAGGCTCGGCCACGACTCCCCGCTGCCCGCCTCGCCTTCGCCACTCCCCGAGCCGATGGGCGACCCAATGCAGGACTCAACCCCTCCCGCGTCCTTAAGAGAGGACGACGACGCCTCTCCAGCCGCCACGCTTTTGCCACACCCCGAGACGACCGAGCTCCCCGACCACTCTCCGCGTCATGGGGATGTGAACCTGGCGAGGTGACTCCCCCCCCCCTAGGAATGTGTGCATGTCGGCGTTAGGGTCCCTTTAGGACGCCGTCGGCATGCTAACGGCATAATAAGTGCGTGCTATCTCCAGGCTCGGCCACGACTCCCCGCTGCCCGCCTCGCCTTCGCCACTCCCCGAGCCGATGGCCGACCTCACCGACGACACCACCCCTCCCGCGTCCTTGAGAGAGGACGACGACGCCTCTCCAGCCGCCACGCTTTTGCCACACCCCGAGACGACCGAGCTCCCCGACCACTCTCCGCGTCATGGGGATGTGAACCTGGCGAGGTGACCCCCCCCCCTTAGGAATGTTTGCATGTCGGCGTTAGGGTCCCTTTAGGACGCCGTCGGCATGCTAACGGCATAATAAGTGCGTGCTATCTCCAGGCTCGGCCACGACTCCCCGCTGCCCGCCTCGCCTTCGCCACTCCCCGAGCCGATGGGCGACCCCAACGACGACACCACCCCTCCCTCGTCCCCGTCCTTGAGAGAGGGCGAATCTGACTCTTCATCCATGATGGAGGTCGATGCCGAGCCGCAGGTCGCCGACCTCTTCATGAGCCATAACGATGCCAAATTGGCGAGGTGCGTCCCTACTCGTGATGTTATCGCCGGGCGTTAGTATATTGTTAGCACGCCTGTAGCATACCAAACGTGTCCTAACGACATACTATCCGCAGGTCGGTGTCGACGGAGATCCAGGCCGAACATGTGTGCATGACGCCTTTAGAGATGGCATGGAAGCTGCGAGACGACGCACATGAAAAGGCAATACGGGAGGGAGAACTGCGAGAAGATGGATTCTTGCTATGTGATTGTGGCATGTGCTATGGCACGGCCACGTGGTGGGGTAAAACAACCGTATGGCGTCACCGGAAGCTATTTAAAAGGATTCGCCGCGCACGTGCCTACGCGGATGCGGTAGATGTCTCCGTACCGGATGTGCGTATGGGCATGGCTTTGGACGATGACCCCGAGACGACAGAGCTCCCCGACCACTCTCCGCGTCATGGGGATGTGAACCTGGCGAGGTGACCCCCCTTCCCCCCCCTAGGAATGTTTGCATGTCGGCGTTAGGGTCCCTTTAAGACGCCGTCAGCATGCCGGCTAACGGCAGTATAAGTGCGTGCTATCTCCAGGCTCGGCCACGACTCCCCGCTGCCCGCCTCGCCTTCGCCACTCCCCGAGCAGGTTCAAGTGGACGATCGTGAGGTAGCGGATTCCGACCGCTCCGACGATCCGACGATCCACGAGGAGGATTTGGAAAGTTTCGACGATGACCGCTCCTATAGCGATGATTTCGCATCATGCCAAGGCGAAAACTTTGAGGAATGCGGGGATCCATTTGCCGAGGTTGAGGGTGATGACATTGGCGAAGCCGGATCTATGAAAGGCGACGACGATCGGATGGATGCAGACGATGCGATCATGGACGACATGAGAACAGCGACGGCCGACGGGCCGAGTTGATCGCAGGGATCAAGAGGTTGATGGCCGGGCAGCAAGAGGTGAGCACATATGTGTTGGCATGCTGATAGCATACAAACAGTATGCCTTTAGCATGATCCAAGTGTGCTAGGGACGCACTGTGACACCGATTGTTATATAATGATCACGGCGTTCGATGGTGACCACACGCAGGAGATGGACGCGAACCCCGTGGCAGACCCGCGCCACCCACCGATTAACTCCTTCAAGATGCTTCTCGACCTCTTGGAATGGAACACCGAAGGCAAGATGTCGCGAGACTCGTTTGACAAGCTCCTCGCCATCATTCATGAACATTTCGGAAAACATTTGGGAACCTTTCCAACGAACTTCAAAGCCGCATGGAAACAGTTCGAAGTGTTCGACGCCCCCTGCAACATGGTTGACTTATGTGTGAAAGGATGCGTGTTCTTCGAGGGAGAGTACGCCACCGCCGACGTGTGCCCGAAGTGCAATGAGCCCCGGTGGGAGGCATTGGGCGAGATGGGGGAAGTGGACGCGGGGAAGGGCAAGAAAGCGCGATCACAATTCTTTTGGTGGAATGTTGCGGACTTGCTGAGACGTGTGTACGCAAATCCATACACCGCGGAGATGATGCTCGCTCACTCCAGGCACGTTCCACCGGCAGACGGATCGGTGCGCACTATCTGGGGTAAGTCTTCCACACAGTACCCCGTTATCATGTGGTTAGCATGTAAACGACGTCTTACGCCTGTCGTTAGCGTGTGTTTAGCATGTCTAACTCATATACACGTGTTCTATGCCTTCATCAGATGGTAAGGAATGGCAGGAGCGGAAGAACGTGCGACACGTCGATTTTTTCAAGGAGGCCAGGAACGTGAGCATTCTGTTGAGTGCGGATGGGGCGGCTTTGTGGCAAAACAAAATGGGGGTGTTCCCTATCTACTTTCAAATCTTGAACCTACCTCCGGAGCTTCGCACGAAGTATGAGAACATGGAGGTATACGGAATCATTGAAGGACAGCACCCTGCGAACTCCCAATTACTGTATGGCAAGCTGGTGGATGAGCTCGTGGAGTTGTGGGACGAAGGCTTTGTGTGTTGGGACTCATACACCGACGAGCACGTGCGGTTGAAGGTCATGCTCTTTGCCATACTCATGGACTATAAGGGAGCGGTTGATGCCGCACAAGTCATGGACGTCGGTTCGTACGCTGGGTGCCTAGTATGCAAGATCCGGGGGACATTCGCAACATGTTTGCACAAGATGGTGTACATGTTCAGCAAGCAAGATCCACCAGGTATGTATATAGCACGTTCTTAGCATACTATCGGTATCGTACGAACATGCTAAAGGCATGCTATCCGTATCATGAATGCATTCTGGACGTATGTTTGACGATTTCTTTGTTCTCACTTCGGCTTAGGCACTCAACCGTTGCGCACGGACGCCGAGTACAAGCGTCATGGCGCAAGGCACGAAGATCTACGGGATAGTGGAGACCCAGAACTTTCGGGCGCGACCTTGGAGGAGAGCATGAGAAAGACGGGCGTGAAGTTCTTGAGCGTGTTTACTCGGTTGGTTTACTTCAAGCTCTACCGTGATTTCATCCTGGATGGCATGCATGACATCATGAACTTAGCGAACAGGATTGCCGCATCATTGCTCGGGGTCGACTTCACCGACGCCGTCCGCCAGCAAGCGAGAGAGGATGGTGTCCACCCCACGTGGCATGCCACAACCAAGGTGAAGAATAGTAAAGGTAGACAACTATTCGCGTGTTAGCATGTTCATAGGGTTGTGTTAGGTTGTTGTGGCAATATTACCGACAGCCTAAACGCATGCTAACAGTATTTTCATGTTTTTTTAATTGTGCCGCAGGGGCGGAGGTTTTGGTGTACAAGATGACGCATGGACCTTTCGCGATTCCACCCCGCCCTAACAAAACGTCCACCACGAAGCGATGTTTGGAGACCGCGCGCTTGTTTTTGCGGAGCATCAGGGCGACGGAGGGATGGGGGCGTGGTCACTTACGATTGCTACAAACTACCGCCGATAAGAAAGCCGCCAAGCACATTCGGGCTCATGACGGTTTGAAGCTCGTGCAGAACGGTACCATGGCGACAGTCTGCGCTTGGCCACGAGATTACGGGCAGCCCGCCAATCCATTGGCGAAGATATTGGGCCGAATGACCATGATCGTGCGGGAGCTGACGACGAAACAAGTGCGGCCTCAGGTAATCTGTTAGCATGTCGTTAGTAGGTAAGCATGATACCGTTAGCACGTTAAGCACAATATATGGGCGTCCTAACATACTGCTATGTGCAGGATATGGGGCTACTTGCACGAGAAATAGAGCTATTTTTCAAGGACTTGGAGGCGGCCGGACCAGCGTATATGTGGTGTGTTATTAACACTCACATGTTTTCTCACATGGTCACGCAACTTGAGAAGTATGGTCCAATGCGGGAAGTGTGGATGTACGCCTTTGAGTCCTTGAACGGCCACATCAAATCCCTAGCGAGGAGCAACTCCATGCCCGTTCCAGCCATAATGAATTACTTCAGTCGCGTGAAGCTGTTGCGTCTGGTGCGTGGGATAATCACTTTCATTACGGCAGGCGTCTCCACCCGGGTGCCGGCGGCCGTGACCATGGGGAGCCGCGGGGCGATTGCGGTTGAGGTATCGGCTAGGGGGAAGCGGGTGGTCTTGCGAGATGATGAAATCCAACACATTAAGGTTTGGATGCGCACTCACATTCCGGCGTATGGAGACCTGGTGGAGAGATGGGAGAAGTATGCGGAGGACGCGCGCAGGTGATCCCATCATTTCCTGAGCAGTTGTTGGCCCTGTACGTTCTGACGCCGCTATTACGTCGCTAGTACGCCTTTAGCATACTAACAACAATATATGACTGTGCACAGATGGAATGCCAAGATGCGGGCGCGAAACAAAAATCACAGGCTCGCGGCTTGTACAAAGGAGGGTAAGCCTGAGCACATACGCGAACCCGTATTTGGAGCATATGCGGATCCGACAGAATGGCTGGGCCGAAAGTTCACAAAGGACGAGATGTTGCTCATGGCGGGGCCGGCACCGGTTTGCTATAGTTTCGCGCACATTAAGATCGGCGACGCCCATTACCGCACGGCTACGACCGATCGGAATAAGCGCACCGTGCATAGCTATTTTCGTACGTTCTTCGTGAATGAGGAAATGGACAGTGATGGGAACGTAATCTTCAACGAGAAGGGTGAGCCAAAAACCGATGAAATCGACAGGTGAGAAAGCAACGACAATGTATCGTGCAGTTATGATGTCTTTAGTGTTTCGGTAGCATGTGATTAGCACAAGGATACCATTCTAACCGCATATTAAGGGCATTTGGACCAGCAATGGTGGTTTTCACAATCGTGGGCTTGGCGAAATGCAGGCACGGCCGCATTACCAAAATACTGCGAGTGGAGATTGCTGGATTGGAGAGTTGTACACCTTACTCAAGTGCGATTGGCTTGCAAAGCCGACCGAGAAACATATCAAAGCCTACCGTCTACGAAACTCCATTCTCGGCCCGGATGATTTGACTAGGACGGTCTACACCTTCAACCCGCACGTTGACCCAGCAGCCTTTGAGCACAAGGAGCCATTCATATTACCCAATCGAGTAGAACAACAAGTTGTTATTGTGCCACATCCGTGCATGGAGACCGCCGTTATTCTCGACCCAACGGCCGACTTCTTTGAGTGCATAGGATGACATTAGAATGTTAAATGTGTGATAATGACATGCTAACACCGACGTGCTATCGGCGTCCTAAGAACATGCTAGCGACATACTAACGTCCCTACCTTTCCGAGGAATTCCGCTCGCTTACCACCTGACCCGAATCGCATCATACTCCGTGGCATAACCTTCCCCTGCCCTTCTAATCACCATATAACATGTTCCTGGTGATCTACGCACCCCCACATGCCTCACCACTCACTACCCCTCAAGTTGGCGCGAACACATGCTTAAGACGCAGTGGCGTTAGCATGCCTTTAGCGTGTCTGATGTGTGATAATGACATGCTAACACTGACGTGCTATCGGCGTCCTAAGAACATGCTAGCGACATACTAACGTCCCTACCTTTCCGAGGAATTCCGCTCGCTTACCACCTGACCCGAATCGCATCATACTCCGTGGCATATCCTTCCCCTGCCCTTCTAATCACCATATAACATGTTCCTGGTGATCTACGCACCCCCACATGCCTCACCACTCACTACCCCTCAAGTTGGCGCGAACACATGCTTAAGGCGCAGTGGCGTTAGCATGCCTTTAGAGTGTCTGATGTGTGATAATGACATGCTAACACTGACGTGCTATCGGCGTCCTAAGAACATGCTAGCGACATACTAACGTCCCTACCTTTCCGAGGAATTCCGCTCGCTTACCACCTGACCCGAATCGCATCATACTCCGTGGCATATCCTTCCCCTGCCCTTCTAATCACCATACATATAACATGTTCCTGGTGATCTACGCACCCCCACATGCCTCACCACTCACTACCCCTCAAGTTGGCGCGAACACATGCTTAAGGCGCAGTGGCGTTAGCATGCCTTTAGCATGGACATGCTAACACGCCTATGGGGCTTTAGCATGCCGTTAGCACGCATGCTAACACCTATCTGGCGTTAGCATGTCATAGCATGTCCATGGCACGCGTTTAGCATGTCGTTAGCAGCATACTAACGTTTTCCAGGACCGTAGGGGTAGGCTAGACTCCGAGACCGTCCGAGACCGTTCCGGGTATATCTAGCTTAGGGTTTATTTATCTTATACAGTTTATCCACACGAGTACGGGACTTTCTGATATCTAGTGTACTTGGATATTCCGGTAACCTCTCTCTGGGTTGCTATCAAAGCTTCCCAGCCCTCTTCTTCCCAACTCACCACCTCACCCCGAGCTGCTGCCAGTGCGATGGCCTTCTGACGCTCTTCTGGAAGACACTCAAAAGCCTGGTCCCGCAGAGCTTTGTCTTTGAACAAGGTTCTGACAGCCATCCCTTCCGTCAGCTCAGACTCCAGAGCTGATACTCGAGAGGCAGGCTCCTCTTCTACAGCCTTCCCTTGTGCTGCCTTGACTGCCCTCTTCTTAGCCAACTGCTTCTTCCGCCTCCGTTGCCGCCTGCTGCTGCCGCTGCTGCTACCTCTGCCTCTACGCCAGCTGCTGCCGCGGCTGCCTCGTTCCGGGGAAACTGTGGAGTCACTGGAGTCACTGGACCCGCTGCTGTCGCTGGGAGGGAAACGGGGAATTGGTGAAAAGCCTGGTGGATATGCCAATCCGCATCTGGGTATTTCCTCCCACTGCTGCACGACTGGCTGCCTCTGGGCTTCTGCTGGGACCGCCGAGAGTGCTGTGAAGGCGTTGCGGGTGGGGGTCGCTCCACTTCCCTTAACACGCGCTCTGCCAAAGTTCACTCCTGCAAAGAGTTTCCTTGGTAGCCCCTCCTGGTGTAACAGGGTTCCGTGTTTGAGGGCGCGCCTGTATTCCCTTTCTGTCACTCCTGCTTGCAGCACAGCCAACTCCTGCGGGGAGGCCGGATGCCAAAGGATCTTCCCGCTCCGGGTGCGCGGCTCACTATAGAACCACTGCGTGAGGGTCTTCTTCTCTCCAGCTGACAGTGCGACTACAGTAATCACTCGGTAATAAGAAAACCGGAGATTTGGGACCAGCCAGCAATATTCGCCAACTTGGATACCCCCCGCCCCCCGCCAGCGCCAGCGTCCTATGAAAATCGTAAGAATAGTGGGTCATTTGTTTTCAATCACCCAGCAAATTTCTTAAATTTTCAGTGATAAACCCGTGAAAATGCAACATTTTAAAAAAATTCCGCCTACGGCGCACCAATAAGAAATATGGCGCCAGTGCCCATATTTCTTATCACCCCATATTTCATAGCTCAAAAAAGCCAGCCAGCAATGTTCACCAAATCGGGCACCCCCCCCCGCCCCCCCCCCAGCAAAGCTGGCTACTTTCTTATTGGCGGGTTTTCTTATTACTGAGTGATTACTGCATCTGTAACCTTACAGGGGCTGAAGCTTGTGACTCCGCGCTGTCTCCACTGTGGTCACTCCACGAAGTGCCGGCTCCCTCTATCCATCTTACCACCCTGACCTTCTTTCTGGTCCTTCCCGCACTTACTGTACGCACGGTCCAGGGCCATCTGCTCAGGCGACCGGAGATCCTTCCTCCTGTCTGGCGACCTCTGCCTGTCCCCTTGAGGAACTGAGGGCTGTCCAGCTGGCTGAGCCTGCCGAGCTGGCTGAACTGGGAGCTCTGATGGCTGGAGACTGGCTGATTCCCTCAGAACTCTGACAGACCGCGCTCCTTCCTGCAGCTGCGGTCCGACTCTCTCCAGGGCAGCTATCAACTCCTGGCTGGCCAGATCCTTCCTTGTTTCCATTGCTGGGCGCGGTGTCGCTGGAAGGGGCAGTGCCGGGAAGTCCTCTGCGGAGACACTGGAACTTGGTAATACAAAATCCACGTGTTGTAATGCTGACGCTGGCTGAGTCGGATTCTCGCCAGAGCCTCCGGCGCTCAGGACAGGTGAGGGATTCTGATCGCGAACCGCTGGGACTGCGCTTGCTTGGGCGGCTGGGGCCACACCTGCATTGGCCGCTGAAGCAGCGTTTGCTGGCTGTTCCGGCGTTGAAGATGAGGATGCCGTGGCAGTCGTGCGCTTCTCGCTGGCTACTGCTGATGCGCTAGTCACACCAGGCGTTGCCACCGCTGCCAGTCCTCCCAGCGTCGTCGTCGAGCCAGTCAGCGTGCTCGCGGAAATTTCGCCAGAGCCTCCGGCGCACAGGGTCGATGTGGGGACCCTATCCCCCACCGTTGGGCAAGCAACCACAGCTGCGCCTCCAGATGCTGGCGATGTCGAAATTTCGCCAGGGCCTCCGGCGCACAGGGTCGATGTGGGGACCCTATCCCCCACCGTTGGGCAAGCGACTGCAGCGGCACCTCCAGATGCTGGCGACGTCGAAATTTCGCCAGGGCCTCCGGCGCACAGGGTCGATGTGGGGCCCTATCCCCCACCGTTGGGCAAGCGACCACAGCGGCACCTCCGTGATAGCCGACGACGTCGAGCCTTCGCCAGAGCCTCCGGCGCGTGTCGATGTGGGGGCCCGATTCCCCACTTTCGGGTAAGCGATCACGGCTGCATCTCCGCACACCGGTGACGCTGGCCTCGCTGGGCCTCCGGCGCACAGGGTCGATGGGGACCCTATCCCCCACCGTTGGGCAAGTGATAACAGCTGCATCTCCAGTCACCGGTGACGTTGAAATTTCGCCAGGGCCTCCGGCGCACAGGGTCGATGTGGAGGCCCGATTCCCCACTTTCGGGTAAGTGGTCGCAGAGACTGACTGTGTTGCCAATGCCGCCATGTTCATCCTTTCCAGCTCCTGCAACTTAGTGGCAACCGGAGTGAAAACAGGGGAATGAACAGGGGTCACCAGTGCTGGAATATCCCCTACTGGCTCACTGGGCAATGTACCCGGTGGTACTGGGCTCACTGGTACTTGCACAACCTCTCCCCCCCCTGCCGAGGGGTTAATTCCTGCACTGGCAACGTTCACCAAAGGTGTCACAGCAGGTGGTTGCTGCGCAGCTGCTTCTGCCACCGCCGGAATAGGACAGGACAGAGCCCAATTCGTTGTCACCGACGCCGCTGGATACGGGGAGAGCTCGGGCACTGGCAAATTTGGTACCGCGGGAGACAACATACCCGGTGAAGGATAATCTACTGGCACACCGTACGCGGCTGCCGGCAACGGAGTGTCCTGCGGCCACAAGGCACGTGGCGGCAGTTGGTGTTGTTGACCGTAGTGCTGCTGCTGCAGGAAAATCTGCTGCTGAAAATTCCGCTGTTGAGCCAAATCTTCACGGAACTGCTGCTGCAGCCAGAATTGACCGGCTGGCGTTGACATAATTGGGCTGCCGTTGGAATTACGCTCGTCGTACCCACTGTTGGAGGTAGGAAAATTGTAGGAATTCTGCGGAAGTTGTGGCGGCGCCGTCATAAAATTACGCTGCGGCAAATCTCGCACAAATCCGTACACGGAATTCCCATCAAGCTGTTGAGTTGCGTTGACATACGAGAGCCCAGGTTGCGTTTGTGCAGCCGATTGCGGAAAGGGCCAGCCCGGTTGGGAAATACCCCTGGGGTCGATTGATTCGGAGTAATTCGCCGCTGAAAAGAACGGCGATTGCCCCGCGGAAGTCGCCACAGCTGCGTGCTGCGGAATTCCATGCCGAGAGTCCATGACTGCGTTGTGACGCGAACGCACGTTAACGGCAGTGAGCTCACACGGTACGGGCGATAAAATTCTGCCGATTGACGCTGTTTTTGGTCGAACAAAAGGCAATTCCCGCGGAAAGCCACCTGCAAGGACAAATTACGATCACACTTGTGCGTGTGGTATATGCATTCAGGAACAGTTGTCGATATTTTCTGTCGATATTCGCAGCCCTGACGAAAGACAGACGCAATTAAGCGCGTTTTACGTCGTTGTCTTCAGAATTCTTCTGGGAACTCGCGGAAAGGTCTCCCGGAACTCGTGTGCCGGCAATTGTACACCCGAAGTTGCAGTCGGCACAAACAGGTCGCGTCTAACGTAGCCACGCTGATACCAGTTGTTCGGGGGTGCTCTCTAAGAGCTTCTCAGTCTACTTACACAATGCAGGGAACCTAGTTCAGTCCTACAAAGAGATATATATTGCTGTAAGCATGATATATATATGTGAATCGGATCTTTCTTTAATGTCGAAGTTACAACACCAGGTGTGGCTGTTCACAGTAACAAATTCAAAAACTGATTCATTCAGCCTGCTCGGCTGCCTTATGCCATGGTTTCAGATCTCGAACTTTCGAACATAACTCGATGTCGACTCCTGTCAGGTCCCATCATGCTTCATGAGAACTCGATCTGTCACATCATAGAATCTGCCGACTAGCCCAGTTATATTATCACTCATTCCAGGCCACTCCATATCACTCTGAATAATTATAACTGTGCTGACTCGGCAATATTGGAGGTCTACCAGCTTTCCCTCCAATTTCTCTGACTGCTGGTTTCCCCACCAAAACTCACTTTCGGGTCAGGCATTTCTGTCAGTCATTTCTGTCAGACACTCTCGTCATCTGGTCATATAAACGCCTGCCATTGGTGACTGTCATAGTACCCGTCACTCGTCATTCTGACACGCTGTCGTTCTGTCTCGTGACTTACCCTAGCACACATTTATTTGTCCGGGTTTCAGCGAATAACCGATAGTTTCAGCAAATAACTAGACACGATGGTAAATTGTAAACACTTTTTAATTTGCTTGCTCACACTATGTTATGGTCGCATCGTGTTCTGCTTCACAGTAGTTCATGAGTTTTATACAGAATTTAGCACAACAGAGCTACTCCTAAAGGCCAAAAGAAAAATCATACCATTTGCTAATGGTATACAGGTGTGCCATCATTATATATTGTACCTTTACCCTTATTTTAACAAAATCATAAACGGGCCATGCCAAATTCTTACAAAAAGTTGATGACTCAATAACCTGACTTCAACATTCATCTGCCATTAGTACCTCAGTAGTACTGCACACTAACTATAACCGTACATGCCATATGAGCAGACAAAATACACATAACATAATTTTACCTAAAAACTAATCGCTCCATTAATATAATTTACTTTATGCCAAAATTGTTTCCCCGGTGAGCATTTGCAAAGCTATCTAGTGTTCTCAACATATCTTCTATTTGTCTATTTGACGATGTCGAAACCTGGCATGGCGAACTTGCTGGCAAATGCCTCCACATCAATCCGCAGGGCAGCGATTTCTTCGTTGTCGGGAAGTCCCTGTTCAAATCAAAGCAAGATTCTCTCAGTGTGTATGGTGAGCCGCCACCAACAAAAAGCGGACTAACCTCTCAGGAACTCGATATGAAATCAAAACCCATCAATAGAAAGACTTACCAGGTTGAAGTCCTTGAGCATCTTGCCTCGCTCTTCCTGGATCTTCAAGCAAATGCCGACCGCACGGTGCAAGAACTCGCCGATCTGCTCGAAATCGCCGCAGTTGAGGCCACGGGACGTCATGGCAGGGGCACCTGTACCCAAAGGAGGTCAATATTTTCAGCTTTTCCTTGGTACTCTTCTAGAAAAAAGCTGAATAAGATACTAAAAAGAGAGAAATATTGAGTGCGGGGCTCGCTTAGTGGGGCATACCGATTCGCACTCCACCAGGAGACAGGGCACTGGCATCGCCGTAAACAGCGTTTTTGTTCAAGGTGATATGCGCCATTTCGCAGACCTAAAGAGAAAGCAACAAGTTCAACCACATAGGAAGTAAATACAAGATACAGAAAGTACGGCTCGTTCAACAACTAACCTCACTGTAAGAGGTTTAAAAAGGACTACTAGATGAATAAAGTTTTACCTTCTCGACCTTGTTTCCGGTCAAAGAAAGGGGGCGGAGGTTCCAGAGAACAAGATGGTTGTCAGTTCCTCCGGTGACGAGCTCATAATTTTTCCTGAAGAGGAGAGTCAAAAGTTATGAGTGTTTCCAGTTGATACCAAGGGGCACCTGTGTATAGCGTGACTAATACTGCATTTCAAGTCACACGGAAGGATTCACTCCGAACAGCGAGCATTTTGTTTTTCAAGTTGAAAGAGAGCTTACTTCATGAGGAAGGAAGCCAGCGCAGACGCGTTGGCCCTCACTTGCTTAGCGTACAACGTAAAGGCAGGGTCCTTAACCTGCACGTCTCAGAACAGCTCGTATGAGTGCACATATATTGTGGATCAAAGGAGAAATAGGATAGACTCAAGAGAATACAATACTTCAAGCCTTATTGCGAAAAGAAAGTCAAGTACCTGCTTCAATGCCACGGCGAGGGCACCAATTTGATGGTTGTGGGGACCACCCTGCAGGGAAGGGAAGACAGCGAAGTTGATCTTATCTTCGAACTCGTACACAGCTCCCTCGGGCACGCCCTGTGAGGAAGGAAGACTTCGCAAAGTCAGTCGAAATTCTGGAAGGCCATAAACGAAACACCTGAACGAAAGCACCTGAATGAAAGGACTGACCTTTTTGGCCTCTTTAGGTCCCTTCCTGAAGAAGATCATGCCAGATCGTGGGCCTCGGAGAGACTTGTGTGTTGTGGTAGTGACAATGTCGCAATAGTCAAAAGGTTGGTTGAGTTCCTTGGTAGCAACGAGGCCGCTGGTATGAGCCGTGTCACACATCAACAGGGCACCGACTTTGTCTGCGATGGAACGGAACCTCGCATAGTCCCAGTCCCTTGCATATGCAGAGCCTCCACAGATGATCATCTTGGGACGGAAGTCGAGCGCCTTCTCCTCAAGGGCGTCATAGTCAAGGAGACCGGTCTGATAGCTAACCTTGTAAGGAAGTGACTCGAAGTAAATAGAGGTCGCAGAAACCTTGGTACCCCTTGCTGCGCCCACACCCCGCAAAGTAA
Organism: Cymbomonas tetramitiformis; assembly: GCA_001247695.2. Classification (NCBI taxonomy): domain Eukaryota; kingdom Viridiplantae; phylum Chlorophyta; class Pyramimonadophyceae; order Pyramimonadales; family Pyramimonadaceae; genus Cymbomonas; species Cymbomonas tetramitiformis. The sequence goes on from LGRX02003734.1 coordinate 89,811, forward strand.
ACGCTTCAAAAGCTCACAAACACAGAGTCAGACACAACAATGACTGCACAAATCATATGCGGCACAGCTCACGGCTGGACGGAGTGTATAGATTCGTTATAACATACCATTATAGAAGCCGTGAGTAAGATGGCCACCAGAGGGCAAATCAAGACCCATGATGCGATCATGTGGGTTCAACAATGCGGTGTACACCGCGAAGTTTGCAGGGCTGCCAGAGTAGGGCTGGAAATTCACCCAGAAACACTGTCAGCAAGGGTCGAAAGCGAGGCAGTCCTCGGTGCATCACAAAGAAAGAATAGGTGGAAATCAAATATCAATCGAAAAACCTCACTACATGTATTCACAAAGCGCCGCCAGTGATAAATAGTCAAGACTGACAAGTCGTACACACCTGGACGTTGACTCCCCACTTCTCGGGATCAAGGTCGAATGCTTCCAGAGCGCGATTACGACAGATGTTCTCGATCTGCCAGTTCGGTGTGATAGTGAGTAGGGTTGCTGACTTTCAAAACTAAAGCCGTTGGAACTTGCAACACTTTGTGTATATGCTAAAGCTACATAACACCTACGAGATATGCAGCAGAAAGGGGGAAACACCTTATCAATGTTCTCGTTACCACCATAGTAACGGGCTCCAGGCAAACCCTCGGAGTACTTGTTAGTAAGGCAAGAACCAAGGGTCTCAATGACAGCCTTGGAGGTGAAGTTTTCGGACGCAATGAGCTCAACTCCCTTCCTGCTCGAGTGCACGGACCAGTGGGAGTAAAATTCAGAATTTCCTAAAAGCGCAGGTCCTCTGGGAGTCAAAATCGCCAAGTTCTGAGATCGCGCACTGAAAGCGAACCGGAGGTACTGTCTCGATAGACATTTCAAGACTAACTCTCATCGAAATATTTCACCAGGAACCTAGTTGACCACAGGCACAACTAGGAGCAAGCGATTTGGAACATACCACTGGCGTACTTTCTCGGCCTCAATAAGGTCGTAAATCTCAGGATCAGCTTCCTTGAGAGGGGTCAGGCCAGCAGGGAAGACAGCATTCATTGCTTCCATTTTCAAAAGATTTTACAACTGCGAAAGTTGCTGTGAACAAGATGTGCAAAAGAAGAAGACACAATCTCAGGAGCAGACGTCAATATGTGTGGCGTGTATGTGGCGCAACGTGACACAAAGCACGAAGGAGCGGGACGGATCATATGAACCGCAAGATCATATATCTAACGTTTGAACCAGACCCAGCACTGAGCGTTGGTGGAGAAATGTCCCATAGACCTACCAGTCGACGACTTGAGGTGCAGTGTCAATAGCACAATCCGACAGGGATTGCGGCGGCATACGCGGCAATTTTCTGAAGAATAATTGGACAGTTGTGAAGCCCAGCGTAACGGTGATTATATGACGCGTCAGCATTTCTACTTTTCGATCAAATCGATCTATGTCGATGGCGCATGTGGGGTATTGGCAGACGTCAGATTGATACAAAATTAATAATAGCAACATTATTGACACGTGTCAGCAGTAGGTTGCCCTCGATGCAAGGCAAAATGTGCCAAGAACCCCAAGATCTACCGTTTATAATAGCCTTCCTCCATGAAATGACAAAAGTCATAGGAGGTCAGGACGGAGCGTTTATGGTGATGGTGGTCGTAAAGGCACACAACGACACAACCGGTCTACTGGTGATCTGGTGTCGATATTTAGCATCCAAGGGCTTATGTTCAACCCATTATTTTTGGCAAAGATATCGACGGCTGGTGGTGACTAGTCGTTGACTGGTGGTCGCTACCACTTCCACGTAGGATTTTATGGACACTAGACACAACCCGCCAGAAAAGAGCGAATGCCGTCAGATTTCCAGAGCGTTAAGCCCCATTATGAATGTCCGCAAGATCGCATCCGCAAGCAATTGAAATGGCGCTGACGCGACATTGTTGACGCTCACAATTGGTGAGATGCGATGCCGATGCGATCTGATCGTGTTCTATGGTCTCGATGGCGATAATGGCGAATGGGAACTGTGGGAAGCTCAAGCTGGGAACGCGAACGGCACTACGGCAGGTTTACGCCCTATCAGCTATCTCGTATCGGTACTGTATCTCCTGTTCTTTAAGCTCAAGCTTAAGGTAATACAGTGCAGGTGGCCCATAATTAATCCCCTTCGCCCTTGGTCGCATCGATCATCGAGCGAGCTCGATTCTCGAGGCGCTCGAGAAACTCTCAGTCCTGCTACCAGCGCGTCGCCAAGGCCAAGTTCAAGACCACTCTGGACGCGACCAAGGCGTTCCACCAGATTCCCATGACCACTGGCTGACTAGCCAAACTCATAGTCCTACCACAAGGACACCGTACAATGCGTATTTATGAACCCATGGTCTACTCAAAGTGACCAACCTACTGGTTTCATATGTTATTTATGTGTGAAATCAATGTCCTAAATGATAGGGCCTAGTCCAGCAAAATGTTTTCGTTCCACGGTTGCAGCCCATGGGGCAAATTCTCGGGCCGAAGGCTCGAGTACTCTCATGGGGAGACAGACTTTCGCCCCCCCCGCATAAAATGGGGGTGACTGTCTCTTCCTGTGTCACCCCTCGCCGTGTAGTGTCACTTGCATCTTGCCTGCCGTCAGTTCCGTCCGATAATAAAACACCTAAGCTATTTTATTATCTCATCTTAGTCTCCGTATGTCTTTGCGAGTGCCCGACCAACCTGTGTATATATATATATATGATATATATATTTCAGGTTCTCCATCAGGTTATGGTGCCCTTACACGCTTATTCTTACGTGCCTCGTTGACTCGTTGACAAGATCGCTTCACGCCCCGTGATTCTACCCGACATCTATTCGACATCTCCCGACATCCCGACATCAGCGCCGTACCGCCTTACATCGGCACCGGCCGACACAACATTAAGCCGCCTCCCGACATCTATTCGACATCTGCCACCGTTTTTTTTGCCGCACACCCGGTGTGCTCCAATTTACCGCTGGACAAACATTATTTTATCCCCACAATGGCCTCTACCCGACGTGAATGGCTTGGTTCAGCTCTGCGTGCTGCCCGCACGCAACAGGCCGCCGCCCCGTCACAATCGCCCTCGAGTTCGCAGAGTACCCCTGTTTCATCCCGTGGACGCCGTAGAATTGTAGGGACGTCTTCAGTACGTTCTATTCCGACATCTTCGCCTTCAACACTCTGGCCAGCAGCACCTCTGCTGCCGGAGAATTGTCTTACCGCACGATTTTTTTGACCTCGCCGCCGTGTTCCTCGTCAAAATCTACCCCAATTTGACTTTTTCATCGTTCGATTTGGTTATTTTTAGCGAAAGTTACGTTTTCGTTTGGGAACCCTAGGTTTTGGGCTCCAGATTTTCCAGCTTGCAGCTGCCATGGCTTCGTATCATCAGCGTTCGCGCATTTCTGCAGTTGCCTCCGCGCTGCAGGTGGTTCGGCTACGTGGACTTACCCCTGGCTACGATCTGGTGGTGTCTGGTGGTGCTTATGCACCAGACACCAAGTCAAGTCCATCACCCTCATCGTCAACATGAGCTTTGACCACTACGAGCTCACCCCGCAGCATCCTCCACTCTTCCCTCCACCCTGCGTGCCCCTTGGCCACTGCGTGGTGGTGTTTGGTGGTGGAGCCGTCGCACGAGTGAGAATGGCTTAAGTATGTGTCACAACTATAATGGAATATTTCTATGATGTTATGTAATCGCTGTGGAATCGCAGGAATTTAAAAAATACAACTTTTTTTCATTTTCCCAAAAAAATATTTTTTCAGGGTGAAATCGCCGAAAAACCGTTGTTTTTAGCTTGATTTGGCGTCCTACTCCATTATGCGGGTGAGGAGTGCAGCGATTCGTGGAATTGAGGGGTTTCACATATCACGTTATTAATCCTGATGGTCACCGCAATTTGAAATTTTGAAAAAAAATATTTTTTTGGCTCAAATCGGTCGAAAATCGCGGTTTTTTGCCTGTTTCGGCCTGTCGCGGGCCTGTTTTGGCGTTCTACGCCACTCGGCGTGTGTGGAGTGCACATATTCGTGGAAATGAGGGTTTTCACATATCACCTAAGCACTCCTGATGGGAATCGCAATTTGAAATTTTGGAAAAAAAAATTTTTTTGGCCCAAATTTCAACAGAAATCGATTTTTTTGCCTGTTCCGGCCTGTCGCGGGCCTGTTTTGGCGTTCTACGCCACTCGGCGTGTGTGGAGTGCACATATTCGTGGAAATGAGGGTTTTCACATATCACCTAAGCACTCCTGATGGGAATCGCAATTTGAAATTTTGGAAAAAAAATATTTTTGGGCCCAAATTTCAACAGAAATCGATTTTTTTGCCTGTTTCGGCCTGTCGCGGGCCTGTTTTGGCGTTCTACGCCACTCGGCGTGTGTGGAGTGCACATATTTGTGGAAATGAGGGTTTTCACATATCACCTAAGCACTCCTGATGGGAATCGCAATTTGAAATTTTGGAAAAAAAATATTTTTGGCCCAAATTTCAACAGAAATCGATTTTTTTGCCTGTTTCGGCCTGTCGCGGGCCTGTTTTGGCGTTCTACGCCACTCGGCGTGTGTGGAGTGCACATATTCGTGGAAATGAGGGTTTTCACATATCACCTAAGCACTCCTGATGGGAATCGCAATTTGAAATTCTCGGAAAAAAATATTTTTGGGCCCAAATTTCAACAGAAATCGATTTTTGGCATGTTTCGGCAAGTTGCGGGCCTGTTTTGGCGTTCTACATGTACGTATATTATATACTCATGCGTGCGAAGTGTGCATATTCGTGGTCTCCAGGCCTGTTTCAGTTGGAAATTTGTAATTGCATACGAGTTGCCATCACGAGGAACACAAGCCTGTCATTATCAAAACATGAATATAATTTGTTATTTGGATAACGATTAGCTGGAGCACAATGGAAGCGTGTTGGACCCATAACCTAACACTTTTCAGGAAACATTTGCATTTCTTTTGCTCTTCACATCTCATTGCCAATAGGCACACTGCATAGCATTTCAATAAAAATAGCTTTATTTTTACATGCTTTTAAGTGTGTGAGAGAAAATCTCTTTTCGGAATATATCTCTTCTAGGCTGATTCACAGCTTCACATGCTTTTTAGGCTGATGCACAGGCTCCAATTTAACCATATCTAGGGGCGGCGCATGCCAGGTCCATAAAACGGGTCCCATGATTGCCGCGGCTGTGAGGACCACTCAGGCGGAAGCTGCCTTGACAAGGCTGCATTCAGCCTCATCGCCTGCCGTAAAGGCATCGTGACCAGCTGCTCAGGGTACTGCTGCTGCACCGCCAACGCATAACCTGGCATGGCATCATGGGCCGCACGGCCGTGGGGTGCCCGATAGGTCTGCGCATACGGGGTCTGCGCAGCATACGGGTCCAGCCCCAGCATCATGGGCGGGTACTGGGGGAGGGCGGCGAGGGCGCGCCCGTGATGTTGGGGAGGTACGCTATCCGAGTTATAATAAACCCCACCATACACCCACTCATATGGCATCTCCGGCGGAGCAGTCTCACCAGGGGAGCTGGGCGCGTGGAAAAGCACGGGTCTTGACGGTGCTGCTGCGGACGGTGCTGTTGCGGTGGCAGCTGCAGGCGGTGCATCTGTGGTGGCAGCTGCAGGCGGTGCTGCTGCGGTGGCAGCCGCAGGCGGTGCTGCTGCGGTGGCAGCTGCAGGCGGTGCTGCTGCGGTGGCAGCTGCAGGCGGTGCTGCTGCGGTGGCAGCCGCAGGCGGTGCTGCTGCGGTGGCAGCCGCAGGCGGTGCTGCTGCGGTGGCAGCTGCAGGCGGTGCTGCTGCGGTGGCCGCGGCAGGAGATGCTGCTGCCGTGGCCGCCGCTTGCGGTGCTGCTGCCGTGGCAGCTGCCGTGGCACCTACCTCCGGCCCTGGGGAGGCAGCCGACGCAATCCCTGCCTGGGCCAAGGCGGCTGCCCCCTGCGCCAACTGCATCTTCAAGGCCTGGATCCTCACCTGAGCCTCCAACTCGGCAATCTCCGCCTGACGGGCCTTCGACGCCAACACCGGAGGTTCAGCTGAGCTCGGTGTCACCTCCCTTCGCCCCTCCCAACCTTCCGACTGTGGCCTGGCCAAGTCCGTCGTCAGGCTCCCCGTCGCCGCGCGCTCCCTGTTAAACAGCTCCGCGGCGTCTGCACTATGATGATGCATCCGGCTGTCAATGGGCGTGTTGCGGCCCACTGAATCGTTGAAGAGGTTTAGGGGATCGAGCACTCCCCCAGGGGAGTGCTCGAAAGGCCCTGAAGGAGTACCCACCTGCGTATCCAGCTCCTCCAATGCCAGCGGGGCTCGCGCAGACAACGGCCCTCTTGGTATGCTTGCTTCTGCCTGCTCCGTGTCCGTGTCCGACAATTCGTCCGGCTCCGACTGTGCAGCACGAGGGCCATGAACTGGACAAGGGCTCCTGCGTTTCCTGTCGGAGCCACCCTCCACTGCTGCCGCCGCTGCCTGCTGCGAGCGCGTTCGTCTCAAAGACTGCAGTGGGTCACAAACCTCAGGCACTCTCTGAGTGGAGCCGAACGCGGGGAGAGTCTCGGAGATGTTCCCCTCAGCGCCTGTCCTCCGCGCCTTCACCCTGGTGCCTGGCTCCGGTCCTTTACCCCAAACAGGGGTCTCAGTGCCCGCGGGGCTACCTCCCCGTCCACGCTTAGTCCCCCGAGGAATTGCCAATGCCATCTTTATCCCAGACAGGGTTTCCGCCCGGAGCTTCTTCGCCTTCTCCCTCTCCGCTGCTGCAGCCTTCTCTTTCTTCGCCTTCTCCCTCTCCGCTGCTGCAGCCTTCTCTTTCCTCGCCTTCTCCCTCTCCGCTGCTGCAGCCTTCTCCTTCTTCTCCTTCTCCCTCTCCGCTGCTGCAGCCTTCTCCTTCTTCTCCTTCTCCCTCTCCGCTGCTGCAGCCTTCTCCTTCTTCTCCTTCTCCTTCTTCTCCGCTTCTGCTGCTGCTGCTGCTGCTGCTGCAGTCACCGGCGGCTTCAACTCGCCGGTCAACGTCTCCGCATGCCCCTTCCCATATGCCTGCAAACTTTTCATCACCCGAATCACCCCCTCCTCCACCAGACCGTGCTTAAAGGAATTGTATGCCTCATCAAAAAAGCCTCCTTCCTCGTTGATGTTGTCGTAGTATACTACCTCCCAATCCCTGGCTTGTGTTATCAAACTTAGCTTGCTGTTCAACGCCGTAGCGCGGAACAGCACCCTCCTCCGCGGAATCTTACTCCCCACTGGATCCGCCACAAGCCACGGCCCATATACCCAGCATGCCGTCCCTTGTTTTGCACCTTCCCTTGGCTTCACGATGGGGCCACCAATCCAGACCACCTCCTTGTGCTGTTCGTGGTACACAACCCTCCCAAAAGCCACCGTATCCCTCAGAAGCTCCCGCAACGCCAGGCACGCATCATACTCCTGTGGCTCCCCAAGCACCACACTCCTCCCCATATCCTCGTCAACCTCATTGATCGCGTTCGCGAAGTCGATCTCCCGCTCCAGGGCTGTCATTGCCTGGGAAGGCTCCGAGGTAGTGGCTCGCTCAATTCCTTGCGAGTCATAATGCTTTCTTCTGCAAGGGTCATGCCCAACCACAAACTCCCAGGGCGACCAGTTACAGTGGCGGATCCAGTGACCGGAAAAGTGGTGTTTTCCGGAAAGAGGTCTTCCGCCGCTGTAATGTAGGTGTGCGCCGACGCACGAAAAGTTCCACCGTGCATCTCCACCGCGTTGTGGATTAGCCTGCCGTCAAAGATCACCACGCTCTTTGCCGGCAGGAAGCAGGTCACCGGCCGAAGGGTGTCCGGGGTGGCCCCATCCCCCAACTTATGCGACTGGGGGTACACCGTAAACGGGTACATGTCCGTTAGGACAAGCATGACGGACAGCGCACCATAGTCCCGATGCTTCTCCTGAACCAACGCCGCCGGGTAGGTGAGCAGGGCGGTTCGCGCCATGTCACCTTTCGGCACCTCCAGCTTCCCGAACGTGTCCCCCACCGCAGCCATGACGTCCTCAGCCACCTGCTCAAACCGTTTGTAAAACGGCGTGCCCTCCACCAGGTTCCCGATCCACCTCTTCGGGTCCTTCAGGGTGTCCAGCTCCCCATTGGCCTTCTTCTTGAACGCCCTGAAGTTGTTTCTGAACGCGGAGTTTGGAGCCAAATCCTTCTGGAACTCTGCAACCAGAGCCTTAGCGGATATCGTGTCCTGCAATTGACCGACACAATACCCACCCTCTGCAAGCCTATGCCTCCAGTGTTCGTCCAGCAGCACGCCTTTTGTGAAGTGAGGCTGCTCCTCCGCATTCTTTGCCCCCTCCGCAGCAGGCACCTTAGGAGCAGGCGTCTCTCCAGCATCTGTGCCCTCCTCTGTATCTGGCACCTCCCCAGCGGACTGATGCTTTGAAACTGGGGCCTCCACAGCAGGCACGTCCACGGCAGCAGGCGTCTCTGCAGCAGCCGTGCCCTGCTCTGCAACTGGCTGATCCTCAGCAGACTTGTGCTGAGGATCAGGGGCCTCCACAGCAGGCATGTCCTGTGAAACCGGGGCCTCCACAGCAGGCACGTCCACGGCAGCAGGCGTCTCTGCAGCAGCCGTGCCCTGCTCTGCAACTGGCTGATCCTCAGCAGACTTGTGCTGAGGATCAGGGGCCTCCACAGCAGGCATGTCCTGTGAAACCGGGGCCTTCACAGCAGGCGCGTGGAAGAGCGCGGGTCTTGACGGTGCTGCTGCGGACGGTGCTGTTGCGGTGGCAGCTGCAGGCGGTGCATCTGTGGTGGCAGCTGCAGGCGGTGCTGCTGCGGTGGCAGCCGCAGGCGGTGCTGCTGCGGTGGCAGCCGCAGGCGGTGCTGCTGCGGTGGCAGCTGCAGGCGGTGCTGCTGCGGTGGCAGCTGCAGGCGGTGCTGCTGCGTCGGCATCGCCTGCCTCCTTCTTAGAAATTAGCGACAACTGATGCTTCTCCACCAGCCCGCCTCCTGGTTCTGCGCGAACAACGGCTGCGAACGTGGGCGCCTCCTGTAACGGAGCTTCGTCCATGTTTGCAGCAGCCTGCTGCTGCGCTGCCATTCCCTCAGCCTTCTCCGCGCTGGCAGCAGCAGCACCAGTATCCGCAGCAGCCTGCCCATCATCAGGGTTCGGCGAGGCCGTGCACGCCCATTTGACAGGAGGCTGTCCAACGCAGAGATGGCGCCCGCATGTTGAAGAGTGGCTGTCTCCGGATTTTCGGCAGTTCTTGTGGAACCCGCGCTTGCAGGTCGCGCAGGTAACAAGCACTGGGAAGTGATTCTCCGAACCCATTCCGCAAAAGAGGCAGAACAGGCGGGCCAGGATCCCGCAGCGCCCGCATTCCCCTGGAAACCGCTTTTCCCCTGACGGTGTGAGCTGGCGCGACGCGCACCCAACGTGGAAGGAGTCGGAGCACATGTCGCAGGTCGCCAACGCCAGCCTCGTTCGATCCAACGAGTCGTCGGGATGGGGGCACCCTTCCACATTGCAGGCGGGTACTCCTTCACTCTCGGCGACACCTTCCACCAGTTTCCGCTCTGACTTCCGATCTGACTTGCGCCTTAAAGCGTTTGGCACGGCTGCCCCAACCGCTGCTGCATAGGTGAATCTGTTCTGCTTCATTATTAGAATATTAGCTCCCAATTTATACCAAAGTAACCGTCAATGCCTTCGTCCTCGATCCAAACGTCAATTGCGCAACGAAAACACGCGAAGAAAGTGCTATGGTCGCAGATAGCGTACAGTTCGCAGGTTGGCGTTACCGTTACAAGCACTCGAGCTCTCAGTGAGCAGATATCGCACTTTTGGTCCGACATGCTTACGGTTTTTAGGGGTCTCGTTCAGTTGTAAGATGTCGGGGGAGGGCTCTGATATACATTATCGCCCTCCCGATCATCCCATCTTTTGATCGTGTGGGCGAACCGACATGCCGATTCGAGCTTCCTGTGCGCAGGTATCGGACTTTTGGCCTGACATGCTTACGGTGTCGTGACGGAATTTCAATTAAATTATCTGATATGCATTATCGCCCTCCCGATCAGCTCATCACCTAATCGTGGGTGCGATACACGCGCCACGTGAAATATGACATGTCTGGGTGATAAATCATTACACGATCGAATCTTGAATCGAAATTTATGAATCGCCCGCAGGATCGACGAATTCGTTGATCGTGGGTGCGATACACACGCCACGTGAAATATGACATGTCCGGGTGATAAATCATTACACGATCGAATCTTGAATCGAAATTTATGAATCGCCCGCACGATCGACGCAGCAGTTGATCGTGGGTGCGATACACACGCTACGTCAAATTTGACATGTCCGGGTGATAAATCAAGAAATGGCGAATCGCCCCCACGATCGAACAGTCATTCCATCCTGGGGGCGATACTTACGCCACGGATACTTTTCGTGAAAGGACTATTCATATTCCTGATGCATGTGGGAGTCCGTGCAAAAGTTCAGACATGCAAATATGTTAATTGAAGGCGTGCTTTCGCCCGTAGACTCCTTACATGTTTGCCGCTTATGAGTGGCGTTTTTCGAAAAGGGATGCCTCCTCCTTCTTACCTTGTGGATGTATTGCCATGGCTCATGAGCCTCGGCGACATGGCGCGGAACTTGCCTTTGGAGTTTCCTATTGCACCAACGAATGTGGATCATGCAACAGAACTAGCGGGGCAGATCTCGGAGTTCGTCGATAAATGGAATGTGTTAACTGGGAATAAACCGAGCAGAGATCCTAGCGTGCTGCAGGCAGGTGGGGTTGGGAGGAATGCGAGGAATGCGCCCACACCTACCAGTACCGTTAAGAAAAGGCGCCTTGATCAGAATGCGCGAAGGAGGGAAGCTCGCTCTAGGAAGCGTTTAGACTTGGGCAAGGACGCGGTGGAGGTCTCTGCGCCTCAAGCACGGGTGAAATCGACGCTGGGTCCCTTAGGCGCCACAGCAGCCTCCGCAGGAGCCTCAGCGGTGGGTTGCCTGGTGCCGCATGGAAGTATACAACACTGGAACAACAAGCTCAAGGAGGTTTTCATGAACAAGCCGCATCTTATTGGTGGGGCGCTCTCGAACTTTGTGCGCACCTTACCCGCGGAAGAGATAGAAGCTGTGCGGCTAAGATTTCTGTCAGAGGAGGATCGCGTAGGAGGAACGATCGTGTCGAGCTTGCGGGCATCGTTCGCCGCTCTAGCTGGATATGGTTCCAGGCAGAACGCTGCCACGCGCATGGCGGGCGCAGCGATGGTATTTGGCAGAGACGTGGAGGGTGTTGAGGGTGCTGTTGCAAGCATCTTAGGGATAAATGTGAAGGTGGTGAAGGATGGACTCGTTGGGCACCGCAACTTGCTGTTGGGAGCTGCCCTTGGGACAGCGCAACGGCTTAATGCCGGTCTTCTGGCAGGGTTGGTCCTGGAAAACCTGCACATGGCCAACCGTGCTATAAGCGCGGAGCTGACCCACAAGATCCAAGCCTTCTGGCTGAGTGCTGGGATCAGTCGGGTGTCCACGTGTAAACGGGACGTGATCCAGCTGCGGCATATTGATGGAAGCGTGGAGAAGGTGTCGAAGCAGTGGTTGGAAATGACACAGTTGGAGGTGTTCCGCAAGTTCAAGAAGAAGTTTCCCGCCGAAAAGATCGAACTCCGATCTTTTGAGACTCGGAAGCCGAGGCAAGTGCAACGACTCACCCGAAGGGACACCATTTCCTGCTGCTGCAGGTACCACGAGGATATGCGGTTGGTGGTGGAGGCGTATGCTCGTTTCCAGGAGGTGGGCCACTCCGGCTGCAAGTGCACGGACGCGTCGTGTTGCCCTCGCGTTGGAGGCCTTCGGGCACGGCTGTCTGCCCGTAAACCATTTCCTGCTTTCCCGGACTTCAAGTGTGGTCGAGTGGAGGTGGGACGGTCAACCTCCGGTTTCACGGCATCGCTGCTGTGTCCAAGACAGCGGTCGAACGGAGAGCACGAGGACCACCACGACATGCCCTGCTTGGAGGGTTCTTGCAAACGGTGCGGGGGGCTGCAAAACTGGTCGTTGTGTCCGGCGGCGGTTTCCAACACTGCCACGCTGGACTGGCACACCTACGAGAACGTTCATATCGGAGTGGACGAGGACGGGAAGAACAAGCACCGGGTGCAGTTCGTCCAAAAGACGACCACTGCTGGTGAGCTGCTTGCAAAACTGCAAGCTCTGCTCCTTGGCCACGCCCCAGGGGAGTCCCCAAATTGTGTGTGTTCGGGCACGTTTGTGCGGAAAGCGGCGGACGGGAGTTGGAGGTTGGAGAAGTTGGTCGGTGTGCCTGCTGCCCAACCGTGTCGGTTTTTGAAGCCGTATGCCTACCACTGTTTCATGGCCACGCACTCCATGACAATGTTCAACAAGTGCAAGGCGGGCTTGCCTTTGGGGCACTGCCTCATATTGTTTGACTTCAGCGAGAACCACGCTCTGAACATTCCCAGGGCGATTCAGTCGTTGCACTGGATAGTGAAGCAAGCAACGCTGCTGTGTTGTGTGTTATGGCGGCACGCGGTTGGTTCCGTGGATGGTCAGACTTCCACCGAGGCCAACCCAATAATAGTGAAGGACCTGATCTACCTCATTAGCGACACCTTGCCGCACTCCCACCGAGGTATCCAACATATGAGGAAACTTATCGTCAGTGAGTACTTCGTGAAGAGAGGTATACCTCTCCCCAAATTCATGCATGAGTGGGCGGATGGTAGTGCGGCACAAAACAAATGCGCAACCGCATTTGCCGACGTGGTGGAGAGCGGGCGGGAAGAGTCGGCGGAGTGGCCCCGAGGGCTTGGCATCCCGACACAGCGCAACTTCTTTGAGACGTCACATGCACGAGGTGAGCAAGACGCGATGGGAGTAGCGGTGAAGCATGAGGCGAGCTTGGCGGTGATGTCCACAACCGACAAATGGCATTGTAAAATACTGGACGCCAAAAGCTTGTACGAGTTCTGCATGGAAAGGTTGCAAAAGCCGAAGGATAGCGCTCGCGACAGAGGTGTTCAGTTCGGGCAAAGATTTTTCTTTCTGGTTGACGGCAAGGACGTGGACATCTCTGGACCTGGGTTTGACACGGTTGACCGGACTTTGGCGTTACACTCGGTGCGTGCAGGGGTGGGGTTGTTGGTGGGCTTGAAGCGGGACCGACAATGCTATTGCGATTATTGTTACGCGCAGTGCGCGAAGGCACAACCTGACACGGAGGGTTGCCTGTACCGGAGTCACGTGGACAGCTGGGAGCAGTTCACCTTGACGGAGGCAACCGAATCTGATGCCCGGCGCACCAGAACAAGAGTCGCGGAGGCCCGTGATGACGTGAGTGTGAAGGTTGCACGAGGAAACACTTTTGCAAGGCTGTCGGGGGGCGATCCTAATCACCCCTACTATTTGGTGAAGGCGTTGAGCGAGGTGAAGCAGGTGATCAACGCGGATGGGATGCGAGACGACTACTACTCGCCTGGTGGGGAGGGCGTAAATGCTACACCGGGGGAATTTGTCGTTGAAGGCCGATTTTATGAGTGGGCGGATGAGGAAAGCTGCGAGGAGTACTACATAGACACATCCAAGAAATGTCTGACATATTCGCATCATGTCGTGTGTGTGGAAGTGACAATGACCAGACGCAAATACCGCGGTAAGGAGTTTTATAGGTTGACCGATGCTGAGCACCAGCGCATTCTAGGGTTGTTGTGAAGAAGTATAACTATCACAGCAGGATAGATCACTAGAATCTTAGAACCCAAACAACACCATGCTGAATAGCATCTACTCTCGGCGTGTTGTGCATAACGCCCAACAGGGCCCACGCAAAATATGCCAACATAACAACGATTCTGTAATCGATTTGGGTAATTTTCAAATTGTGAGTCCCATCAGGAGTGTTTAAGTGATATGTGTAAACCCTCATTTCCACGATTGTGTGCACGCCGCACGCGCCGAGTGGCGTGGAACGCCAAAACAGGCCCGCGACAGGCCGAAACAGGCAAAAAAATCGTTTTCTGTTAATTTTTGGGCCCAAAAATATATTTTCCCCCAAAATTTCAAATTGGGAGTCCCATCAGGAGTGTTTAAGTGATATGTGAAAACCCTCATTTCCACGATTGTGTGCACGCCGCACGCGCCGAGTGGCGTGGAACGCCAAAACAGGCCCGCGACAGGCCGAAACAGGCAAAAAAATCGATTTCTGTTAAAATTTGGGCCAAAAAAATATTTTTTTCCAAAATTTCAAATTGCGATTCCCATCAGGAGTGCTTAGGTGATATGTGAAAACCCTCATTCCCACGAATATGTGCACTCCACACGCGCGGAGTGGCGTAGAACGCCAAAATAGGCCCGCGACAGGCCGAAACAGGCAAAAAAACCTATTTCTGTTGAAATTTGGGCCAAAAAAATATTTTTTTCCAAAATTTCAAATTGCGATTCCCATCAGGAGTGCTTAGGTGATATGTGAAAACCCTCATTTCCACGAATATGTGCACTCCACACGCGCGGAGTGGCGTAGAACGCCACAACCGGCCCGCGACAGGCCGAAACAGGCAAAAAAAATCTATTTCTGTTGAAATTTGGGCCCAAAAAATATTTTTTTCCAAAATTTCAAATTGCGATTCCCATCAGGAGTGCTTAGGTGATATGTGAAAACCCTCATTCCCACGAATATGAGCACTCCACACGCGCGGAGTGGCGTAGAACGCCAAAACAGGCCCGCGACAGGCCAAAACAGGCAAAAAAACGCGATTTTCGGCCGATTTGGGCCAAGAAAATATTTTTTTCAAAATTTCAAATTGCGGTGACCATCAGGATTAATTACGTGATATGTGAAACCCCTCAATTCCACGAATCGCTGCACTCCTCACCCGCGTAATGGTGTAGAACGCCAAAACAAGCTAAAAACAACGGTTTTTTGGCGATTTCACCCTGAAAAAATATTTTTTTTGAAAAATATTTTTCGCAAAGTCCTAAGAATTCATGCGATTCCACTGCGACCGAAGTCCGATATAGCGATTCCATGGATATCATCGATTATGCATTTCGGCCATCTCACTCGTGCGACCGCTCGGTGTTGCAGCCCTCATCCCGCCGCTTCTCCTCTCTGCTTTCGCGCTTGCGTGAGTGGAGCCGCACCGCATTTTCCACCTTCGCCCCTCTCTCAGAGTGCCAGTCACCGCACGCGCTCTGGTGGTGCCGCCCACCCTCGCCCCGCACCGCGTGGGCGTTGGTTGACCGCATCCTGGCGGCGCTCGACCTCATCCACCATCGAGAGCTACGCCGCCATCCACCCTCGACCACTGGTGCCTAGGAATGCCGGCTGGCCTGCGGGAGTAGCTTATCCCCGCAAGCACATGCATGGGCGTAAGCCCCTAGAGCACGCATCTAGAGACCAACGCAGGCTGAGCCACACTAGTTGGGTTGAAAAAAACCCCTTTGGATCTCACGAGATGTATGTTTCCTTAGGGTTTCGCCTTTGTGCTTGCCGTAGCATCTTAGGCCTGGCTTGGCAAGTTGGCATCGTGGCACCTCACACCTTCGGGGTGAGGTGGTGTCATGGGGAGACAGACTTTCGCCCCCCCATAAAATGGGGGTGACTGTCTCTTCCTGTGTCACCCCTCGCCGTGTAGTGTCACTTGCATCTTGCCTGCCGTCAGTTCCGTCCGATAATAAAACACCTAAGCTATTTTATTATCTCATCTTAGTCTCCGTATGTCTCTGCGAGTGCCCGACCAACCTGTGTATATATATATATGATATATATATTTCAGGTTCTCCATCATACTCCCAAAAATGCCCGTCGGCGAATTTTTTGAAACGCGGAATATTCCTTTCCAAAAATCCTTCATCTCCGTAAAGGATAATTTACACTCTATATTTTGTACGGAATATTCTAATATCATGAAAATACTTAAATTGTTCACACCCACATATTAGTTTGTCTTATATTCCGGTCCTTCAATGCTTCAATTATCAAATAATCGAATTTCAATATCAAACTAAAAATGAAAACTTACTCTTCTGCTTGTCCAATCGATCAATTGTTGCAGACACTCTAGACACTTGCATTCTGTTCTGTCCATCACTCGAGGCAAAGTGCCAAAATTTCCCGGGTCCAAAATGTATGTTTAGGACACGTGTGACGATTCGGAGGGGACAGGTCCATTCCAATGCACCATTGCTTCCATGTTGTATCGTTCTTGACTCAAGTGACGCATGCCACTTGCATGATGGTCAATAATACTCCCCATGCCTTCAACCACTTCTTCACAAGTAGTCTTCAAGGCGCAGTGAGAAAACAAGTACAACCAGTCAGGAACCTCTTCATATAGCGCCTTGTCTGTGAAGATATCTTCCATTACGATAACGGTGCCAGAAGTTGCGGTCCAACGCGTATCGTACTTGGCAGTGCGGAAAGCAGTCACAAGTTGTTGCTTTAAAATGAAGTGTTGTCGGATAATATTGGACACAAAGGTCAACCGAATCTTCCCTATCTCGGTTGCCCATGCGTGCAAGTGTTTCAGACTTTCTATTTGATCGTGGTCACTCAAAGGGCACGGTGATAGAATGAGCAAGCGCAAGTCAAAACACTTTGCCATAACTGCGAATTGTGGTGGAATATCTGTTACCACGCGCACTTGAAAGAAGTGCGGCACCACCTCACACCAATCTGCAAGCTTCACCGCCACGTGTTCGAATGCCAGGCGTTTGTTCGCGCAGCCCAACAGGGCAACCCCGGCAAACTTTCCCTTCTTAAAATCATGCAGCTTTGATTCATGTTGATTTGACACAAGCACAAGGATTTCGCCATAACAAGCAACAGTACGGTAGGGGCACCGATCCCCCTTTGTCTTTGCGAGTGTCTGTCACAACTATGGACACGCCCAACCATCGGGTCGGAGGGGGCCTTTTGCAGCCCACGACAGGGTCTCCCCCCCGCTGTCCCCGCTCAGCCACATCCCTGTCACCCCTCAGACAATCATACTCACGTTCCCGCTCAGTTGGCACCGTTTTTCCCCACTCTGCAACACCATTTTTCCCCAGTTATGCCAGTTATATTAGTTATACCAGCTGTACCAATTATACTAGTTATACCAGTTATACCAGTCACGCCACCGCCCCGCTTTCGTACTCGGGTACCACCAGCGATCCCCGTCAGCCACTCACCCTTAGGATATAAATCTCGCTTCAACGCGACACCAGGAAAGCACATGCCGGCATACGCCCAGCTTGCACCCCAGTTCGCCACAGCACACGCATGAAGGCGAGCCTTAGTGACTGTTTCACCCTTCGCAAGTACAAGCCTTCTTGACAGCGATACGGTCCTCTTTGATTGCTCCCCTTACAGGGGCAAGCCTCACAGGTCCATCCCCTTTGCGAGGCGAGCCCCAGTGAAACCACGACCGCTGTGACGCCCATCAGACGGCCCCCTTCCTCACAATCAGTTATCCGCCCGATGGCGCTTGTCACGCATGCAATTATACCCCAAAAAACACCAAAGCACTACCGGTACGACTCGTCACGACAACGGCACCCCTGCACAACAGCCACAGACGCCACCCACGGCGTATCAGCCGTTACATTAACCCAAAACGTCACAGTCAGTTATTCAGCAGCACGACAGCCACGTCATCGCGTACGACAGCAACTCCAAACCCGAGTTATGTTCGCTCAGACCCAGCTCCTGTTTACCAAAATGCTTTCTCTCAGAAGCGCTCACGCCCTCGCGAACTGGATGACACTTCACCGGGTGTCACATGACGTCCGCCGGACCAGGCTGAGCCCATCCACGGCCTCGTGAAGATCGAGAAATATCACAGGCACCAAAGCATCTCAGCCGCGCCACGTGGACAAAATCTCCGGCTCGCCGCACCGGTTCACAGCTGGCACCAGCAACGCCGACGAGAACGACGCGAAGCGCTGCGCTGCGCCCCAAGCGCGAGAGTTCACGACGACTCGACACTGACGCACCACATATGACATCGCGTCACAACAACAGCTAGCTTCAGAATGTGGTATCTCAAGAGTCACCAACGGGATGTAGCATTTGGCGACAGTTCAAATGTGGGAACAGACCGCTGATTGGAGAAGGCGAAACATCGCGAACCGAAAGGCCACGAAATGCCTCACTGCAGCTGTAGGAAACCAGCCTCTTAAGAAGAATAGAGACGATTTTCAAACATTCTGCGGATAAACCTGAACCTTTCAAAATCACCTTGGCCGTGTGTAAATTTGTATTGAATATATTTTTCCTCGCTGAATTTACAGCGACGTTGCAAATCCTCACGCACCCAGCGCCTGCTTGAATCAGTCAGGGACAGTTTGCCCGATACGCGTTCCGTACGTAACGCATAGCATAAATTCAGCGAACCCGAATTCGCAACCTCGCTCGCGCTGCTATACCGCTTAGGCGTAGATTCACACTCGTGCAACCGAAGGCGAATCCACAGTGCTAAAGGCCGCAGCTCCACGCAGTCGAGGTAAGCCCGAGGCACCGTGTGATATGTGAAAGCTTTCCGTGTTTTCTCGCAAGGAACGGGCAGTCGTGCAACACATATAGCACATAGCAAACATGCAACGTATACCGTACAGGTGAATGGAATTGGTGAATTGGAAGCCCGACATTACGCAGTGCTCAACCACGATGGACGAGGGAGACATATCGTGATTGACGCCAGCCTTGCATTCCCTTGTTGTGCCCCGTATATAGACCGGGCTGCTCGGGAGCCGCTGCGGACTGCTCCGGTACATGAGCGAGCCAAGAGGGCATTGTACGGGCCGGTCTGGCCTCACATTCTTGTGCCTTTTGCGATGGATGAGTCTTTTGGAGGTTTGGGGAAATCATCGGCGCGTAAGTTCTTCGACCGTTGTGTACAACGCAGGCAAGACCGATTGTTTCAGGAGGAGGAGGATGCATCATGGAGCACGCGGAGCTTTTCGAACTATTGGTTGCAGCGGATGGCGGTTGCCTTGCACGGCTCGCAGGGCTACGGGCTTGCTTGCAGGGCTAGTCATGATTATCGGCATGGGTGAACGCTGGAAATTTGCATGGTGTTTATTTACGTATGTGGTAGTTTTGGTATTTGAACGAGTTTGTTTGCTGTGCGTATGAAAGTTTAATTGTGAGATGTGAACCTTACAATATAGTTTCTGACATCTCTTTATAAATATGTGAATGCAAACACGGCGCAGATGTGTTATGCTGCAGTTGCGCGACATCACGGTTTATGAGAGCAAACCCCGCTAGCAATAATTACTAGAATAGCATCGTCGATGACGTCATGTACCCATCGCCTTACTCAGCATGTTGGCATTGGTGACATGCATATTTGAACCAAAGAGGCTTCTCGCGTGCGGACACTTTATTTCATGTTAAATGAGACGTCAGGAATTCGCCGAGAATTGAGTCAAATGTATGCGCCGGCAAAGCGCAGTGGCGATTCACATGCGTCCTTATCGTGCAGACCGTAATTACTCTATACTGTCAAACGTCCACAAACCATAACGAATGGCATAAAGGTCTGGCTATAACTCATTATTGTGGAAGTTCAAATCCACGCTATTACGCATTTGCAATACATGATACCACCAAGCCGTTGGCACAAGCGCGCTAACATTGATAAATTGCACATTCCAAACGCATCCAAATAGCCCATGATACCGAGGCGCATGTAATGAAACGCATCAGCGTTACAACACTTAGTGTAGTGAGCTGTTTATATGCTTTTAGAATGTGTAATTTACCACTGCCAGCGCGCTTGTGTCAAAAACGGCTGGCATATGCCAGCGGCGCGCTCATGCCGTAACATAAATATAAATATATTATTTACATAATTGCGTTTGCAAAAGGCAATGCAAAATAACTTTGCAGAAATAAATAAAAACTATCATAGCTATACGGAAATCCATCTGCCACTCCTTGACCTGCTATGATTAGCTTGGTAACTTCGCTGGGCATGCTTCAAAATACACGTCCTGTAGTCGCCAGTAAAAATAATACCCTATCCCGCTATCACTGCGCCATTAACGTTGTGCCCTTTCTCTCACCTCCACACCTTCGGACAAATCGAACATCAATGGCTTGGAGACTATATGTACACACCTTGGGTCTTATTTACAACTTCTGTACAATCCAGCATAAGCTGGGGTGCTTGGACAGCACCACAGATAATATATACAGAGAAAACTTCTGACGAGCCCGACTTAGCTTGCCTCCAACCAAAGGGTGAAGGCAACGGCAACGAGCGATCCCTTCCAATCACCATCTTCAACCAGCAGCCGCCTGGCTGTGTCCTCATGCAGCGGCTATGCCGGCTTCCACAACTGGCCGATGGCTTGTCGAACCTTCAGCCCCGGGGTATTCTTCTGAAAGACGGCCTAGAGTCCCGCCTGCCGATGCCACACCTGTCAGATGATCCTCCGGTTGTGATGCCCTGGCAGAAATCCCTTCGGCCATTTGGGGGCTTACTTCTGCATCTAATTTGCCGGACTCATCCACACCGCTCTTTCTCAAGGTGCTGACGGTATCGACTGAAAGCATGGTGGCCTCTGCGCCGGCTTCCCCTGCTCCGCTCCCAAGGCTAAGCCTGATGTCCGCCAGCTCACCATTCGGCGGCTGAGCCTCCAAGGAGGGTTCCAGCGCATGCGCATCCCCGCTTGCATCCCCAGCATGGCCGCCTCGGGCCAAAGGCTTTCTGGAGCCATACACCTTCTGGAGGCGAGCATCCTTGTTGGCGCGGGCCTCACGCTGCTGCGCCATGGTGGTGCGCTCCGTCACTCCCCTATCCACCATCCCTGAGTTCAGCGCCGCCAGCTTGGAGCGCCCCTTACGGTTATTATCTGCACATCCGCCCTCCAGCCCACATCCCTCAAAGTGTGAGGCTGCCCAGCGCCGGACCGTTTCCAAGTGAAATGCGCAATCCCGACTTTGTGCTTTGAGGTGCTGCTCCGCTCCCCGCCACATAGCAAAGTTCCATGAAGCCGGTCGTGCCGTGTGTGGCTCCACAAAGGCATTGCATGCGCGGTTGCGTTGAGCCGCACCAACAGAGCTGGGATGCAAAGCAACACATACAGATATTGCGGACGCGACCAGTCACTGCACACAGCCATCTGGTGACCGTCCCCCGTCTGCCAGTCTGTCACCCTTGGAGTACCGTCCCATTCCAGGCGCCTTTTACCGCACGTCGACCACCCATCCACCAACCTCTGCACTTG
This sequence comes from Cymbomonas tetramitiformis, assembly GCA_001247695.2. Taxonomy (NCBI): domain Eukaryota; kingdom Viridiplantae; phylum Chlorophyta; class Pyramimonadophyceae; order Pyramimonadales; family Pyramimonadaceae; genus Cymbomonas; species Cymbomonas tetramitiformis. The sequence continues at coordinate 111,065 of LGRX02003734.1, forward strand.
ACGCTCGCAAATGCTGCATAAGGGGGTTTTGATGTGAGTGCAGGTGAATGCACCCTACTCACTTGCCAAACTGCACATAGGATGGAGCCAAAGGGGGGAGCACTGGAAGGTTGTGCGGGGCGGCAAAAGGGGGCGCACTGGTAGGTTGTGGGTGGCGGGTATCGTCTGTTGCTGGATTTGACACATCGCGGGAGTCTCGTGGCGAGTGGTCCGGGGATTTCCTGCAACGACGCTCTCCCCCAACCAGCAACTC
>LGRX02003736.1:0-34177 GCA_001247695.2 Cymbomonas tetramitiformis
GAGGTGTGTTTGGCGCGCTTGCTGTGCTGAGGTGTGTTTGGCGCGCTCACTATGCTGAGGTGTGTTTGGCGCGCTCGCTGCGCTGAGGTGTGTTTGGCGCGCTCGCTGTGCTGAGTTGTGTTTTCCACACGGTTCGCTATTTGTTGTCCAATAGACGAGCGTTGCTTTTTCTTGAACAACGCTTAGGGCCCACCAGCCACGCTTGCACCCTTGCTCTGATGTACATCGAATGATCTAACGCGTCATGCGCACTGCTGCAGAAGACTCCAAGCTCGCCGGCGCTGATGTCATCGACCCTGCAGCTGGGCAGCCTGAGGCTCGTACACAGCGATCTCCTTCGGTCCCCGATGAGGAGACTGCTCTGGTCGCCAGTACAGTACATACCATGACGAAATATCAACGGCATACGGTTGAGCAAGCGGTGGAGATTAGTCCCCTGCGCCCATCGGATGACCCGGCAGCAGATTCCAGGGATCGTGAGCATCCTCCGCATGTTCACCCGGCGGCAGACGTCGGCCATCCTTGCCACTCAATAGTCCCACAGCCGGTTGCCAATCATAGCTACGGTATCCAGTCAGCTTGTGGGAACATCATTTCCAGCTCAGCACCGGCCAAACCTATGCCGACACCCCTCGCACTTCCCAACCCAGGGCAGCCGACCCGCAGGCTTCCCAGCCCCGCCGGACAGCAGGTATCGTGGTGGGGAGAGGCGTGTGGAGGGGAGGAGGGAGACGGGTGACGAGAGGCGTGTGGAGGGCATCCGGGAGACGGGTGGCGAGAGGCGGTGGAGGGCATCCGGGAGACGGGGGCGAGAGGCGTGTGGAGGGCATCTGGGAGACGGGTGGCGTGAGGTGGAGGGCATTCGGGAGACGGGTGGCGAGAGGCGTGTGGAGGGCATCCGGGAGACGGGTGGCGAGAGGCGTGGGGAGGCAGCCCCACGAGATCCTTCTGCAGCTGCACTTGCCAAATCTGCAGCCAATTACAGAGCTCCCACGGCTACCATTCGACTCGCAGCCAATTCGCCACCATCTACGGCCCGCGCGCAGCTTGCCGCGGATTTCTCCAGGAGGAGAACGCCGTGCAGTGCCCGCCACTTGGCAACTGCCCGTGGCATCAGCTGCGAGGGGGACCGCGGGGGCGCGCGAGATGGCCGCGAGATGACGTCTGGGTATATAGCGACGCGGGCCCTGGCAGAGGGGCACGCAGGCATTTCCCGGCTGTCTGCGGCCACGACTGCCAAGGTAGCGGCCACTCCCTGCAGCGATGGCGCGTAGGCGCACTTCCACTTCCAGCACAGCGCGTGGCTGGTGCCGCATGGAGAATTGAGGAAATGTTCACGGGAGAATCTGATTGGCCATCTGCAGAAGCAGGCCGCGCGCAATGCCCCTTCGTTGGCCCGTGTGACGTAACGCAGTGTGCGGTGCCCGTGTGACGCAACGCAGCGCGCTTTGCTGATGCTTCACACCACGTGTCAGCAGGGTAGGTGAGGATGACGACGGGGAGAGGTTGGGTGCAGAAGGTGCCAAGCACACGCACTACTGAGGGCAACACTTCCAGGAAGGCCGTCCTCGACGAGGTATGTGGTGTTTTGTCGGCAGCTCGATGTGAATGAGGTTGTAGACGTAGGGGCTGGGAGAAAGGCCAATTTGCTGTAGTGGCCTGGTGTGCAGTTATCAGCAGAGGCTTGCAGATCTAGCGACGTGGCAGAGTAGGTACGCGAAAGAAGGTCTACGCGGTTGATATGTCGGCGCGCACGTGGTACATCACGGGTCTTGGGGGTCGATATGTCGGCACACACATGGTGCATCGCGGGTCTTGGGGTCGATATGTCGGCACGCGCACGTGGTAAATCACGGGTCTAGGCGGTTGGTATCTGGCAGATCGCGCACGTGGTACATCAACGGTCTTGGGGGTCGATATGTCGGTGCACACGTGGTAAATCACAGGTCTTGGGGGTCGGTATGTCGGCGCGCGCGTGGTACCGCAAGGGTCTAGGCGATTGGTACATCGGCGCGCGCGTGGTACATCACGGGAGGAGTAGGTTGCAACTACATGCGGAGCAGTGCGTGCAGCGCAGCGCGCTCACTTGCGTGTGGGGATTGGGCGGGGGTTGCTTAACAGAAACGTGAGCAATGCATATGGGAAGGCAGGCGCTGCCAGGCGGACGGCTGCACCAAATCAGCTATTGGCAGCACCGAGTACTGCGTTGCACATGGGGGAGGCAGACGCTGCCAGGCTGACAGCTGCACCAAATCAGCTATTGGTAGCACTGAGTATTGCGTTGCACACGGTGGAGGCAAGCGCTGCCAGGCTGGCGGCTGCACCAAAGGAGCTATTGGCAGCACCGGTTATTGCGTTGCACATGGGGGAGGCAGGCGCTGCCAGGCGGACGGCTGCGTCAAATCAGCCCAAGGCAGCACCGGTTATTGCAAGGCACATGGGGGAGGCAGGCGCTGCCAGGCGGACGGTTGCACCAAATCAGCCCAAGGCAGCACCGGTTATTGCAAGGCACATGGGCGAGGAAAGCGCTGCCAGGCCAACGGCTGCACCAAATTTGCACAAGGCAAGACCACATTCTGTAAAGCACACGGTGGAGGCAGGCGCTGCCAGGCGGACGGCTGCACCAAATCAGCCATTGGCAGCACCGGTTATTGCGTTGCACATGGGAGGCAGGCGCTGCCAGGCGGACGGCTGCACCAAATCAGCTATTGACAGTACCGGTTATTGCGTTGCACATGGGGGAGGCAGGCGCTGCCAGGCGGACGGCTGCACCAAATCAGCTATCGACAGCACTGAGTATTTTGTTGCACACGGGGGAGGCAGGCGCTGCCACGTTGACGGCTGCACCAGATTTGCACAAGGCAAGACCACATTCTGTAAAGCACATGGGGGAGGCAGGCGCTGCCAGGCTGACGGCTGCACCAAATCAGCTATTGGCAGTACTGAGTATTGTGTAGCACATGGGGGAGGCAGGCGCTGCCAGGCAGGCGGCTGCACCCAGTCAGCCCAAGGCAGCACCGAGTGTTGCGTTTCCCATTGGGGAGGCAGGTGCTGCCTGGTTGACGGCTGCACCAAATCAGCTAGAGGCAGCACCAAGTATTGTAAGGTACATGGGGGAGGCAAGCGCTGCCAGGCGGATGGCTGCACCAAATCAGCTATTGGCAGCACCGAGTATTGCGTTGCACATGGGGGAGGCAGGCTCTGCTAGGCCGGCAGCTGCACCAAATCAGGTATTGGCAGCACCGTGTATTGCAAGGCACACGGGGGAGGCAGGTGCTGCCAGGTTGACGGCTGCACCAAATCAGCCCAAGGCAGCACCAAGTATTACAAGGCACATTGGGGGGGAAGCGCTGCCAGGCCAACGGCTACACCAAATTTGCACAAGGCAAGACCACATTCTGCAAAGGACACGGGGGAGGCAAGCGCTGCCAGGCAGACGGCTGCACCAAATCAGCTATTGGCAGCATCGGGTATTGCAAGGCACACGGGGAGGCAGGCGCTGCCAGGCTGATTGCTGCACCAAATCAGCGCAAGGCGGCTTTTACTGACAAATCGACAATGAAACTGAATTGTCGGTGAATGTCGAATGAATAACTTGAATACAATCGCAGTGAATAATTTAGTCCATCGGTCACTCATGTGTTCCGGCAAACAAAGCAAACAGGGAAAACATAAATCCACTGTCATGTAGTTCACTCCAGTTCGATGCGCTGCTTCAGGAAATACTTGAGAAAGTGAACTATACGGTAATGTTTGAAGGTTCGGTGGGCAATTTTCCAAGCGCAATCGAATATTATGCTTAAACACGGAATTTGCAGAATACTATATTATAACGAATAGATAGCATATATATGATGACTTTCCATTGTGAGATGTGAACCTAACAATAACGTTTCTGATAACTCTTATATATATACAAATTGTATATATTATCACTCTAAAAACACCACCACATCGAATACAAATGTATTGATATGGCACCATATATTAGATGCATCCAGGATCACTCAGACCATGACAAACACAACGCTTATCCTGGCGCTACGGGGCCCGCGAGACTTGTGGAATGCGGTACATCATCGTGTGATTAACATATGATGCATGTGCGAGATGTATCACTGCGTCGTAAATGTATATTGTATACTTCCTATCGTACCACGTTCAGGAAAGTGATAAGCAAAATAGGAGTACTCACCAAAGAAAAAGGTAGGCCCTGGAAGACAATCAGGACGGTAGCAACCACCGCGGGGGGAAAGATCAATTCGACTGCAATATATATATACAACGTTGTGTGTGTGTATATATATATATTAAATCATCGGTGCCGTGCACTTTCGTCTATGTTTGGGCTGGCAAATTATGTCAGGGACTACATGTACTTGACTTTAAGTTGGGTCCAACGAAAGGGAGGTCCGCGGGAGTGGATTTTGAATGGATATGAAAGAATTAAGTGATATCCTTTTAATGCGATGTGTAGTATTTATGCTAAAAGATGCATGCAATGTGTACCCAATAAAACGCATTGCGGAAGTTATGGCTGTTTTCCAACTATAACGACCGATACCCTCGAACCTGATGATGGTGCCATCCATTGTGACGTCATCCATTCGTTAAAGATGCCATGAAGTATGACTGAAATGTGACTGACGAGAAAATGACCTTGAGATTGGTGTGTAGTATGATATGGCATATATGACATCGTAGCCACGAGACCTCGACCTGAGTACACTTACAGTTTTATAGTCAGTTTTGAGAAAGATCCTGATAGAAATTCGCGGGCAACATCCCCGCTGATCGTTATATACTAGGCGGATCGATCTCAAAAGGAGATCTCCACTAGGCCATCTGACCGTAGGATCATGTGCGCGACAATACTTCGCTTTTTGCATCCCAGCATGCCATGCCATAACGCGAGGGTGGCGTCGCGATAAATGTACGCGACTGCAGTGGCACTGTCATCGTTAGCGTCTGGCGATCGTGAGATCGGAAGTTCGTCTGTGTCGCCCGTTGGGATTCGCGCTTTGCTGCTGCTGCTGCTGTTTAAGTAAGTAAGTAAGTAAGGTAAGGTAATTTGGTCCGGTTCCAAATCATAAGGAGCAGAGGTACATGTCTGATGAATCATGACCTCTGACGATGTCAACAGCACAATAAGTGAGGCAAATTTGTTGCAATCATCGATTTTTTTTATTAAACAATGAAAATCGCAATCGAGTCAACGATCGATACGATGATTTGCTTTCTGAGAGTTGACTGGTTGGACAATGAAATGATTTCCGTGTCTTCGTTTATTCAAACATATAGCAGGATGTTGTATTGGTAAGAGCTTCATTTCTGCGGATATTGGCGGCCGGAAGGCCGTTCGGTGTGCAAATGTTTCAGGCGAATGTGAATAGTGCGGTCTTACTTATGGGTTTCTCCGTTATTGCGGCGACCTCCTCCGTAAATCTGGTCGTCTAAAATTTCATTTTTGCTGCTCCGTTCGTTGTTGACAACGATTTGCGCGCTTATTTATCTGCAACACTACGAGTTCTTCAGATCTTGCGTCCAGGCATCTTCTTTTGTTAATTCACACGCACTTGTTGTTATTCTATTAATATTATATGACTGTAAAAATACCATCACACCATATACAAATGTATTGATATGATACCATGTATTCGGAGGCATCCAGGATCACCCAGACCGTGACAAACACGACGCTTATCCCGGCGCGACCGGGGCCTGCGAGACTTGTGGAATGCGGTACATCATCGTGTGACCAACATATGATTCATGTGCGAGATGTATGACTGCGTCGAAGTGCGCACCGTGCAGAAACGCAATCTTCAGCCCACGTCACACACCGTAGCGGTATGGTATATTGCATGATTATTGCTATGCTGTATTGATGCCCCCCTTCCCGTCTTTTGATGGTTGACAATTTCACGTGTTTGCCTTTAATGCATTTTATTGCGTTTATTGTGTGCAGAGGTTGTGTAGAAGCTGTATTTTCTGTATTCTGAGAGGTGGCAGCGCATATGCCGGCCCATACCCTGGCGGGATCATCCCCGGTCTGAGTTGGCCATGCTACCTCAAATGGAAGTTTGGGAGCTCGCAAGCATCCTGAAGGTACGGCAAGGTACAAACGCAAAACTCTCTGAGAGCTTGGCGCAAAGCTGGTCATAAATAAGCAACTCGCTGGGTTTTGGCGAAAAGACGGGATGCCAGCGTTTCTGCCTACACTGGATGCTTTTAGATTGGCATGGCGAATAATTATCTATTCAGTTCACCGATAACTATAACTAGTTATAGTAAACAAGGCTCGCACTTTACCTAGTAATGAAAAAAGGGTCTTGGTAACACCGGTAATTTACCTGGTAAAGGTAATGAAAGTATTACCTTTTACCAGGCAATTGTAGGCTTAAGGATGGTCAGTTGAAACCGCCCTTGGTAATACCGGAAATTTACCTCGTAAAGGTAATGAAAGTATTGCCGGCCGAATTTTACCCGCGAGCCTTAATAGTAAATGCCTACGTAGTGATAGGATAATAAAATTGTTATGTTTTTCTTACCTTGTACATGCATTCATCTTGATGCCGACTATGCCAGGGGTCGTAAGTACATCTCAGCCGTTCAATTGGCAAATTGCACTTCTACCCAGTGGAGCAGCTAAATGGAGCTCGGTACGGAAGGTAACCCCAGAACCATTGACTGCGTTTGTTGGAGATACCGCTAGTAGCTTTGGAGCATCCTGGCAGCATATTATTGTCATGACGTCGGGAGCGCTACGCCGCTGGGAGCGTAAGAGAGGTGGTGTATGGTTTCTGGAAGACGCCATAGCGAAAGAGCTAGTAGCGCCATTCTCACTTCCCATCAGTGGGGGCTATATTACCAAAATGGGGATAGATTATTATCGCGGAATTCCCTACGCTGGTCGTCCGAAGAAAGCGACGCCTACGACTAGTGACAATTCTGATGAAGGAGCTATAGCCTGGAGTAATGATACCATGTCATATACAGACGACGCTTGCGACATCGGTGTCGCTGACATCAAGAATAACACCGGCGAGGCGAGCCCTGAATGGGAGTATGACACCCGGCAAACTCGAGTATGACTCTGAGGTTGACGATGATCTGGTAGCTGACGAAACGGATGAACAAGCTGAGGCTCGTGAGAAGAAGAGACAGAGCCTACAACTTATCATGGATGAGAATGATGAACCAACCTAGGTGCTAAAGGGCACATCACTGGTGCCTATTCAGAGTGATGACCAGCCAATCCTTGGACAGAAAGCTGGGGCTGACTTTAGTTGTCCTCGAGTCCGAGGTGTGAAAACCGTATCTAAGCCGAAAGGCCAATCTAACAAGTTTGGAAATATCGATAGTGATGACGAAGCAGAATTGGCCCCTCGAATGAAAAGCAGGGCAAGAGGCAACTAGATAACCTAGAGGGCAATTAATGCGACAATCTCCTTATTAGGTGGCAGAGCGTGATTTATGCTAACCTGAAACGATACTAGATTCATCAGAGATTTGGGAGGCGCGCCCTTAAAGTACAAGACATGAATTGTAGCCCAGAGGAGGCTGTTCTAGCTTAAAGTAATCATTTGGAAGAGCTGTGTCTCATGCTGAATATATCAGCTGGACTGTATATTCGGTGAGACAAATAATCAGAATAGATAACCGGTGAGAATATTCAGTCTTCCCGTTATATGTTCGGGGTCTAGGGTTCTGGGACCGGTGACAGTCATACACCCTGACTATAGGAATGTCAGTCGGGGCGTCACTTCCAGCACACCACCTAGGGTGGTGACTGACAAACTAGGTGGTCACGGAATTGAAACAAACACCTATTCAGCTTCGGTGGAATTAAGCATCCTACAGGAGTACCTGTCCTTTCTGGCAGGGTAACTCCTGAAACTAGCAGTCAGTGAGGCATACTGCAGAATACATATACAGTCAAAACCCTAAATTAAGCCCATCTTGGGGCAACCTGAACCAACAGCATCACAATCTGGAGGCAGGCTTATTCAATCTCATCAACTCTAGCCACGTCGAGAGTGCCCGGGAGAGCCGGTGCCTCTGTTACAGCGCCCAGGAGAGCTGGTACCACTGTCTGGTAAATCATGCGTAGAGCAAATTGAGAAAGTTGAGAATGTGCCGATGTCGCCGTAGTCAGTTGCACCGGGTGCAACCAGTCGGGTCCGGTGCTGGATTGAAGAAGAAGGTTCATCCCTGGTCCCCCCGCCCCAGGCGGGTGGCACGTAGACCGGCGATGACGGAGCACCACCCGGCGAGGGCGGCACGGTAACAATCGGAGCCGCTACGGGCGGCTGCGAGGGACCTGGGTACCACGTCCAAAGGGTGCCGAGGTAACCGCCATGATCGTTGGGGCACCATCCCTCCGGGCGCCAACAGAGCGCCGGCGGGACGGCTGTGTGGCCACTACCCTTCGGTACATGGGGATGTACCCAAGGGCCTTAGGTACATAACGATGTACCTAAGCCGTACAGATCAAATCAAGGCCCAAATCCGACGTTTTGTGCGCATTGTAGTGACAATTAACAAATAGACACCCTCTTCTATCGATATTATGATCCAACATTCGTATCCGATCTGTACGATATACGCTCTGATGCATTCAAAATCACTCTTTTTGAAGAAAACAAAAAACCCAGGTCAAAATAAACGTTTTCCCGTCGTATTCGGCACGCTCGGCATCTTTCTTTCTGCGAACGTTCGGCTGGATCCTTGTAGTGGACCTCGATAAAGTACACTTCCTATGTATAGTTGGAGAATCTAAAAGAATATTACCCCTCCGCGCTATTCACCTTACTTGCGGTATCCGTAAGGTTGACATCTCAACGAGTATCGCATATTGAACGAGTAGGCGCAGGTGGATTAGCCCAGCCATAATCGGACTAGTAAGTGGCATATTATGCTTATAAATGACTAGAGTCTTCATTATTATGACATGTGTTAAAATAGTTTCCATACAAGCCTCTAACCCCACCTGATGAATATGGTTCACTCGTACGTGCGAAACCCTAAGGCGAAATGCCGATTTTCGTGCATGCATATATATACTGTGGGATCAGTTATAGGTACCTACAACGGCGTGTCGAGTGAAGGCGTGCTTGAGTGTTTAAGTGCAAGCCCCTGAAATCACAACTGCCCTAAGGGGTGTTTAATACCATTGTAACTAATATGTATCGATATTCATCATTTAGCGGTCGTACACATGCATCAAACGCGATGTACCTAAGGGATGTACCTAAGATTTTCGGAGTTTTGAAATTGTACATTTTCTGGAAATTGTCAATATGGATGACCTGCCTAGACTATCGTATTGAGCTAAATACCATAAACCAAATGCATCAGGACCAAAAGGGACATGTTGACAATGGCTGAAATGGGCCACACGACCCCGCGTCGAGAATATGGCGCACCGCGGCGTTAAATGTCCACATATAGTTAGGTACATCGCGATGTACCTAAGCGTGGGTAGTGGACATGTGGGCGTCAGCACACCAGCACCACCAACCTCGTCGCCGGTGTGCTCCGTGTCGCTGATGATGCTTGCGCGGAGTGACCTCGGGAAGGCATGGCAGTCGCACAAACAACGAACAGCAAGCAGACTGCGAGAGATGTGAGGGCGGAGAACCCAAAACCCATTGGTGGCCTGCCGCATCCCAAGGCCCGCCGTGGTGACGGAAGACACTCGTCGTCCTCCTCGGAGTCGTCTGCCGCCACTGATACCGAGTCCACGGGCGCAACGGTCCCCATGCTGTGCATCGCAAGGGTCGGCCCCGGTCCCGTGAGGTCCAGATTGACCGCGAACTTGTCCATGAAGGACATGTGCGGCTCGTGCGCGTGCAACGCGCTGACGGGGTACATCTCCTCGTCGGACACCACCGACTGCGGAGCGGAGGGCGGTGCTGGCGGGCGGTGGTACGACCAGAGCGTCGGCATGGACCTCGTCATGGACCTTGATGTTGTTGATGTTCACAGCACCACCAACCGCGCAAACCCCGAAGCGGGTGTCAGCGGGCTGGCGGCACTCCAGATACAACTCGTCGATGGTGTCGGGCACCCGCTCCTCGGCGACAGCGAAGGAGAAGGCGGAGACGGTGTCGTAGAGCTCCGGTTTGCCGTCTGCAATGTAGCAGACGGCGTCGAAACGAGCGGCGTCGTTGTTGTCCATGGCGTTCTGGAACAGCGTGGCGAAGACGTCATTCTCGTTGTCCGCAACGCTGAAGCCGTGTGCGCCAACATGTCCGCGTGGCCCGCCGTTCGGGCAGTCCCGATGCCAATGTTTCTCCGCCGTAGCGGAGCATGTCGGGTTCCCGCACAAAGGAACGAACGTACCGGTGGGTTTGTGGAAAGCCACCTTCCCCGAAGGCTTCCCACGGAAGGTCTGCGGGAAGTTGCCGTGCTCGGGAAGGGGCTTCGCTGCGAAGCGGACTCCGTCACCATGTCCACCTCGTCCGACGGCCTTCTTCTTGTCGTTGCGGGTCGTGAAGCCCTTCGTGTCGTCGATACGGTTGTGAAGGGCCTTGATCTCTTTCTTCATGTCGAAGAGCTGGTCGCGGAGCTCGCTGATGAAGATGGTCTTGAAGTCCTCGTCGTCGCTCTGTCCAGTCAGGGTGAGGGCGGAGAACGTGCGCGCAGCAGGCGGGACGTGCGAGTCCGTCCCGTTTTGCGCGTAACACTCACGGGTCCATTGCTGGATGGTGGCAAGTGACTCCGCCGCACGTTGGTCGTGCAGCAAAAGCCGGTTGACAACCGGGGCATAGAAGACCGGGTCGAGGGACTTGATGAACAGGGACTTGACCTCCATGTCGTCGAGGGTGCTCTTCCGTCGAGCGGACCGGAGAGCGGCGTTGAAGGCGGTGATAGTCCGCGACGGGTCGAACTGGGTGATCTTGACGGCCAGAAGGTCTGCGGTGCCCTGAAAGGGTCCGCCGGAATCCAGAAGCATTCGGGCGATCTCCAGCAACACCCGTTTCCCATCAAACGGGTGTGCCTCCGCCGAAGACTCCATCCAGTCTGCCGCGGGCGACACCGGAGCGATGATGTACTCCAGTGTCGAAAACAACAGCTTGTTCGCTTCAGCGCGGACGGGTAGGGTGGCATCCTCCAGGTCGAACAGGGAAGAAAACGTGTCCTCCTCAGTGACGAAAATGTCCCGTAGCGCCAGAACCAGACGGGCGAAGACGGAGCTGACGTTCGACTCCGTACCGTGAAAACGCCCATCCCTACAAAATAGGGATTATTCCAAAGGCTTGGACGGCACCATTCCGGGCGCCCGGAACCGTCCTGAAAATATTTGGTAAAATTCCAAGCCTTTGGAAACCGCCGGGAATTACAAGGTGAAGCTTTGGGTTTTTCCCTAGGAGTCCTATGGGGTTCCAAGCCGACGGTCCTACGGGGTTCCAAGGGGCTGGACCAAAATTTGTTAGTCCAATGGGTCCTGGTCGATTCCAAGCCGTTGGACCTATGTCCTCGGATTACGTATGACCGAAGTCGTCGGTCCAAGGCGGTTCCAACGGTTTGGAATTCATTTTAGACAATTCCAAGCCTTTGGAACTTTCCAGTCTGAGGTCGGCAGTCTGAAATCGGAGGTTCAACGGCTTGGAACCCCATTGGACCGGTCTCCGCGCAGCACGGGCGTGGTTTCAAAAGATTCCAAGCCTTTGGAACTTGCTAGTACGAGTAATGAAGCTCGAACCCGGAGGCTCAACGGCTTGGAACCCCATTGGACCGGTCTCAGCGCAGCACGTGCGAGGGTTTCAAAAGATTCCAAGCCCTTGGACCTTGTTAGTACGAGGAATGAAGCTCAAACCCGGAGGCTCAACGGCTTGGAACCCCATAGGATCGGTCTCTGCGCAGCACGGGCGTGGGTTTCAAAAGATTCCAAGCCCTTGGACCTTGTTAGTACGAGGAATGAAGCTCGAGCCCGGAGGCTCCACGGCTTGGAACCCCATAGGACCGGTCTCTGCGCAGCACGAGCGTGGGTTTCAAAAGATTCCAAGCCCTTGGAACCCCATAGGCCCAGTCTCTGGGCAACACGGGAGCGTGTTCCGAAATTCCAAGCCCTTGGAACTTCCCGATCTGAGAGCGGAACGCTATGAGCAAGTGCTTGACATATAGAACGATAATTCTCTGGACCGATCATTCTTGCTACGTGCAGTTCAAGACCGTCCAAGCCTTTGGAACGATTATGGAAGTGATATCTTATGGGGTCCAGGCTTAGTCCAATGGTTTGGAACCGCTTCGGAACTTGCGTTTGATGGATTCCAAGGCGCATCCAAGCCTTCGGAACCCCTTTGGAACTCCAGGTAAGTTAGTATTATCTGTACAATGCATGTTATATATTACAGTATTACAACTGGTAGGTTCTGACTTGGCAGCACGTGGAGCTCAACGAGACCGATACACTACCGCCTCGAGCGAGGCAATAAGTTAACTAATCTTCGTCATCAGAACTACTATCGCCGATGTCGCCGACAAAATCGACGTGGCGGTCAAGCACGACGGCAAGCACGTCTGTCCGATGTCGAATATTTAATGGAACCTTGTTACCGGTATACCGTGCAAGCCGCAAAGGCTTCCATGGAATGGGCGCCACGACCACTTGATTGTTGATGTCCTTCGCTTCGATGAATGCATCTTTGGTTTCCCATGGCATATCGGTGCGCAGGTAGATGTTTTGCGTGACCGCATCGGAAAGAGCAGCTTCGAGGGGAAACCATCTACACTTCACAAGAATATATGTGTCAGTGTGCACGACAAGCTTGACGACCTTCAGAATTTCGCCATACCTGCCATCAGAAGTGAAAGAATCATGAACACCTGCTAATCGAGATCTACAAGGACGCATTAGTCCGGGCGTCCGGAACCGTGTGGCAGCATGGTTCCGGACGCCCGGAACGTATCGAACTTTTGAATATTTAAACAGATTTAATGAAACGTAGCTTGACCATGGTCCAAACGGCCGGAACCTACACTCCACTCTTATACAGACGTCTGGAACATGTATAGTTGGCATGTCTCACCTGTCCTGGTCGTCTTCTTGCTGCTTCTGTACATTCCAGACTTTAAAGACAGACTTGAAATATCGATGACAAGTAGCCTTGTTCATGTCCCTTTCCAGCGATCTGTAATTAAAATTGCGAACTTTGACGTAAGCATACTCTGTCCACATTCTCGGTGGTGCCAAGGCGTAACTCATTTCCATCTCCGTAAACGGAATGACTTCCCCTGTGACGGGGCTCTTGCGCCAGGTTTCAGGTTGATGAAGTATCGGCCTCGTCAAGTTTTGACCTGGGCCACTGCCCCTGCCGCGACGAGCCGCCAAGCGACGTCGGTTTTGTCTAATGTTCCTGCATGGTCCAAATGCCCGGAGGCAGCGTTCCGGGCGCTTGGACGTTAGTTCCGGGCGAGGGGAACACCACTAAACTGCGTACGTGAATGATTAGTCAAAAAAAGCTTAGGTCAAGCAAACATGCATACCTCGTGTAATGGTCTTCAGCACGATTAAATTCTCTGACAATGTTCCCGTACCACTCCACGTTTGTAGCCAGCCAAGCTTGTATCTCCTTCTTATCATCTACGCACCGCAAAACGGAAATTTGTTAAACAATGCGTGCTTTTGACGATCTAATTCCAAACGCCCGGAATTAATCCGGGACCTGGGTTCCGGGCGCCCGGAAGGGTGTGGATGGAACGAGCCCTATTGGCTTGGGCTTTGTCTAATGAAAGGTCCAAGCAAGTTCCAACCGGTTGGACCCTACTCAATGATACGTTTCCAAACCCTTGGACCGAAATTGGACGATATGCACTTAAGTCTGGACAGTACCTGGTGTCGAGTAGACAAGTTTGCCCTTCCTCTCGTTGCCGGTCGCCAACATCAGGGACACGGTGTTCTCGCTACGTGGTTGGCTAATGGTTGGTGGCGAACCATTCGCCTGTAGCAACTGGTATAAGCCGCGTACCAGACTTACCATGCGTTTCAACTCCACCCCTTTCATCATGCTGGCGACAGGGTGCGAGCGAGTCCTGATGATCCGTCTCAGCTCGCCGAAGAAGCTCTCTGGAGCGAACATCCAAAGATCGGGAACTGGTCCTTCGTCACGCATCTGATCCGGAATATGAACGAGCTGGTGCGTTGCAATGACGAAAAGCTCAGGCGAGAGCTCAGCTTGTTTGTAAGTCGGCGCATGTTTGTGAGTCGGCGTAAACCTTCTTGATGACGAGCTTGGCGGCACGCTCGTCGAAGGATTCCGTCGCCAGACGTCTGAACATTGCCCCTGCCGATTGGGCAGCCGGCGCAGCCGCAACCGTAGGAGTGGCTGGTGTGGTTGCATGTCTGGCTGCGGCATCGTCGAAAATGGTAACTAGCGAGCGGCGTGCAACCGCAGTGTGCGATCTCGTAGAAGTACCCATGATGAAGTGACTATAGAAATAGGGTGAGGGGAATAATGCGAGGCGAGGCTAACGGTCTGGGCGACGGCTTGCGAGTTGCGGCGGGTCGTCGAGGATAAATCGGGGAAACCGCAAATAATACGCGGTCGTGTGGGACGAAAGGATGGGATCAATGTCGGACGGTGTACTAGTGACCAGAAACAACAAAATCCAGCCCAATGATACTGCACGGAAAATCAAGCTGCCATAACGCGCACCACAATCATGTCCAATCAACCGCGCGTCCGTAACTGAGCCATACCGCCCATACCGAAAACCTCTCTAACGCGGGTCCTCACCCCATCTCAAGCGTCGGTGTTTAGCCACTCATGGCCAACGTCGCAGTGTAAAATTAAGAGTGCGTGGGATCAAACCTGCTGAATATATCAGCTGGACTGTATATTCGGTGAGACAAATAATCAGAATAGATAACCGGTGAGAATACTCAGTCTTCCCGTTATATGTTCGGGGTCTAGGGTTCCGGGACCGGTGACAGTTATACACCCTAACTATAGGAATGACAGTCGGGGCGTCACTTCCAGCATCTCACCCTGTTACAATACTGGTGAATCTTCCCGGCACAAAGATACTGCAATTGTCCTATTGCAGCCGTGTTCACTAACTGTTGTATGTTATTGACGCATATAGGTGTCTGCATGTCCACACCTTGCAATGTACAGTAATCACTCACCTTTAAGAAAACCCGGCGATAAGAAACCAGCCAGCTTTGGGGGGGGGTGGGGGGGGGTACCGAAGTTGTCGAGAAAGTCAATTGGTTTTTTTTTGAGCTATGGAATCCTCGAAAATAAGAAATATGGTGCCTGCGGCCGCATGGTGAAAATTTTGAAAATGTCGCCTTTTAAGTGTGTATCATTGGACTTTTAAGAGAATTGCTGGTGATTGAAAGAAAATACACTAATTCTTACCGATTCCATACGGCGACGGCGGGGGGTACGCAAGTTGGTGGAATTAGCTGGCTGACCCCAAATCTCCGGTTTTCTTAAAGGTGAGTGATTACTGTATGTCATAATGCATCTGAACAGAGGTTAAACTTAAGCAAAAACCTGCTCATAAGCACCAACAAAATAATGTTTCGATCGTTTACTTGCACCAAACAGACAATTCGTGTTGTAAAGTGTAGACCTATCCAGCCATTTTCTTTTGCAAAATCTGATCTCGATAGATCAACTCGTGCACCTTAAAAACATCCCTTAAAATCAGTAATCGTTGCCATATCTACCATCGTGTACGTCCCTTGGATAGGGTGCCAAACAAACATGTCAGGGGATATCCGCAAATAAAGGGATGCCCAGATTTTGGGCATATTTTTCAAAATGAATGACACATTCAAACAGTTTGATAACTTTGTTGCCCAAGATTGGAGCACAGTTTTCGGTCAAGCTTCTTCAATGGTTTCGCCATCCATAAATCCAGAGGCACTTTGTATGAAAGGAACCAGGCAGTCCAAGGATCACCTCAAGATATGCATATGTCCCACAATAAGTTTTCGGTATTTTTTTTTGGACATTCGCGCGCGGTGGGTTTGGGAGTTTTGATGATTGTTAAGTGGTGTAAATTGGGTGAGGTGTGAGTTTTATGCATAAAACTTGATATGCAAAGTATCATGTCGAAAAAGTAAAAATTGAAAAAGTTATGGATTATTTTCGTGTTCAGATTTGATGATTTTTTTTATGCTGACTTTTTCGCAGGCTGAAAACCTAGGCCAGAGGTCTTTGTGGATGATGAAGAATGACGACTTTTGGGTGTGGATGATGGTGATGATCTTAAAGGTGGCATAGGATGACGTCGTGCATGACTCGTCGTCAAACGAAAGTGGGACCAGAAAGATAACATTTCTTACAATAACGAATGTGCCACCTCGCAAGATGTTTAGTTTTTTTTAGCCAATGGAAACCGTGGGCCATCGATCGATCGATACGATGATTTGCGATCTAGAATTTGATTGGTTGGGCGGTGAAACGATTCCGCTAGCGTTCGATTTTCAAACATATTGTACACCAGAATTTACTGCTCATTAGTTTTGTATTACGGCGGCCAGCAGGATATGCCTGGACGAATTGAGGGAATAACATGTTTGCCGATCGCTGAAGTTTCCTCACCAGTGTGCGCACAGGTTCCTCTTCACTGCTAGCTTCGCATAACGAGTTGGTTGCGAATCTTGCGTGCTTTGGTATGCGCCGGCTGTTGGGATCGTTTGGTGCAGGTGGTTATGCGCCGGCTGCTGGGTTCTTTTGGTGGAGGTGCAGGGCGCGCTGATTCGCGAACTATGTTGTCAGCTTCTTGGTTATGTTTTTAATTCCTGTTGCTTTCGTTTCCCACAAGATTCGTTACGTCCCACATGTTTATGGTGCCCGATCTCAGGATCTTGTGCTACGAACGTCGTGGTAATTCTCCTGCGTCGTTTATCTTGATCTGGGCAGCAGCGCGGTCCATCTTGAAATGGGAAGCGCCGTTTATCTTGAACCGGGTAGCAGCGCGTCTGGGGCTTGCCCTGGCGGGATCTTCCTCGGTCTTAGTTGGCCATGCTACTTTCAGTTTAGGATTTAACTTAGGCTTTTCGCCATGCTCCTTCTCTTCTCAACTTATGTAAAACAGTCAGCGATGCTGTTTCTTTTCCACCGGCTGACAGTTTCAGTAAATGTTCGCAGGTACTACGGAATCTTCTGCTCGCCAAGAAAAATGATATTTAGCACTCGCAGTTTGCGTGGTCTGCGTGGCACGAGAATTCGTGATGTCCTTCGGGGCACGTTCATTTTGCTTGTTGAGATGCGATAGGGATTTGCTCTTTTAGAACCCGTTTAGTATCAGGTTGTAGAATAAAATAGTTTGATAAGCGGTATTGGAACTATAAACGTGCTGCTGCAAATTTGTATTATTATTATGATTTTGCCCTGCATGATTTCTGTTGTGTGAATAGCTGATATTGTTGTCCGAGCAAGAGGAACCCTGCCGTCACGTATATGAGCGTTTTATATACTGGTTCGAATCTGAAGAACGGAATTGTGACTCTTTCGAACAGAGAAATAAATGTCAGCGAATATTATCACGCGAATAACGCGGAATTATTCTAAAAAGTCAGGAGATGTCATGCCAGAAAATTATTTCTGTCCCGTATTTATCAAATGTTATCAAGTTATCAAGTTATTTGAATAGCTTGCTATATATACAGTTTTACTAGTACATATAGTACACTCTTGAATAAACAGCATATTGATAACTTTTGTTATCAAGTTATCAACTTTTGTAAAAAATTCGCCATAACCCGCCCGCACTTTGTAGTAAAGTCTAGGTATTAGCTGAGGAGGAATGTTATTAGCCTTGAAATAAGCAAAGCAAGTCTAAACACAAGATGTTTACAAATTCATATCCTACTGGGAAAGCAGAATTATAAGAAAATTACAGATTACATTAACCGCTGGAAAGTAGAGTTACGCAAGGCAAAATTTCAGTAATAGAGGGCTCTTTTCTTGCAAGCGAAGAGTAATATTTGTCGAATTCTACTATCCTATAACTAAGCAGTTCCTGAATTTGAGGTTTACCAGAACACATAAAAGTTGTCCGTGACGGGCTAAGGAAGGACGCAGTGCAGACGCAGTGCAGGGGATGTTTTAAATTCCTCCACGCAGATCCAATATTGTACAACGGACGCTCTAGGTTAAGATCCAGGCGGCAATATCCTAAGTGGCTGGGCGCGCGACTGCCAAGATCCCGGAGTCGTGTGTCTTCCTCCCGCCGCACCTGGATGATGAACGATATTTTGTCAGTCGGGGATCGAGAAACAACCCGCGCAAAGATTTCGGCCAGAGGAAAAGCGGAACCGAACCTACACTTGGTGAGGTAGCATGGCCAATGATGACCGGGGTTATTCCCGCCAGGGTAGGCCCCCAGACGCGATGCTACCTCTAAAAACGTGGCAAGGATCGTGTGTCATGGAATTTCGAATCGGCCAATGGGGTTACGACGCACGATAGCGCCCCTGGTAAGGGCCGTCATTGTTACATTTGTCGCGAGCGTAATAAGAGATCATCATGAAAGTGTCACTTGACGCTGTGTAAAATTCTCCGTTAGCGCTACAGGTCCTGGACAGGTTTTATGTGTGACAAGAACGCATGTCCAAACCAGAAAAGCGCAGAAAATGAATGCACACACTATTTCAAAATATCAAAACAAAGAGAGGCAGTCAGTCTTGGAAGGTGTTGTGTCTGCGAAGTAACAAACAGGAAACGTTTCAACAGAAATTTGCAAAGCACAGGCACTCAAACTATACTTCGATGAACAGATCGCATGAGACTAGCGCCGAGAAAGCAAGAAACAGGGTATCCTATGAAGATAGTGCAACCAAAATACAACCAAAGTAAAACAAAACGCTGCTCGTATCCTTTAAAAATCACACACGCAGGTTTTGGCTGTCAAGATTCGCGAAGTGAGCAGGTGTTTACAATTTACAACCTATATTTTTGAAGAAGCGGAAGAATCATGGTCCAACCAGTCAAATTTCTGAAAGCAAGTTATCGTATCGATCATCGACCGACTACGTACGCTTTTGATTGGTTAATGTAAATTGTAAAACAGTTGCTGATTCCCATGTAAGATCTCATTGTGTTGTTACCAACTTACCATCGTAAGATTTTCATCGGTCACGATCTAACGAGCAGTAGAGATGGCAAGCGCGCGCGTGTCACCCTTGTCAAAGCTGACAGCTGTTTCAAAAGACTGAAGTCTATCTTGGGTTGCGTTGGTGGCTACTGTACGGTCTTGTCTTTGTGTGTCACACTGACGATGTCATACCACGCGCCAATCTTCGGTCGCGCTCGCGCCCCGCTTCAGCCAGTTTTAACATTTTCTTAGCGGTCTTAAGTCTAAG
This sequence comes from Cymbomonas tetramitiformis, assembly GCA_001247695.2. Taxonomy (NCBI): domain Eukaryota; kingdom Viridiplantae; phylum Chlorophyta; class Pyramimonadophyceae; order Pyramimonadales; family Pyramimonadaceae; genus Cymbomonas; species Cymbomonas tetramitiformis. Next base: position 19,331 of record LGRX02003736.1, read on the forward strand.
TCTATCTAGCTGGATGACGTCATCACATGAATAACGTCATCGCCATTAAATGGCTGACGTCAGCTTGAGGTCCGAGGGTACTGGTTTTGAAATTCTAAATCCGCCATAACTTTTGCAATATTCATTTTTTGGTACCGCGATCTTGCGTGTAGAATTTTACAAGAATGTTACACGTCTCCTTAAGAGGGCATGCACTAATTCATGCATTTCCATTCAAATTCCTCACGCACGGACTACCCCAAACTTCGTTGGGGACATATACATCAATATACGTAGTTCATAGGATGCATCTCTCATTCAAGTCCACCTTCGCTGCCTGCTAAAAAATGGAAGCAACTTTGCTCAACAGCCTTTGCTTCGCTTTATTATTAGTTATAGACTGGCTTTGCACTGCACAGATACATTGCTGACAGCCTCAAATGCTGTCTACTCATGGCTCTGGGAAGGTGGCTTGCGTGCTGCTGGTCCCCCAATACCTCTTCATATCGAACCGATTCTCCTGTTGGAGACGGTCTTTCAATGGTGGCTTGCATATGGGAGACAAGTCCCTTCCTTTGAGTGCTGCAGCAGTGCGCCCAAGAAGTACCCCCACAACCAACGAGGTCAGCCAACCTATATGCAAGGCATTCAATGCACAAAGGTGGGCGTGGCGCACGGATAAGTCAACTGTATCACAGTACAAACGACAACGGGCATATTATATCACACTATGGGTGTGACCGTACCTGGGTGTGACGCATTATACCGGTATGCACGGTACACTGAGCGCCCTACGTAGCCTTGCTCCAGCAAGTCAGGCATCGACTCGTAGTCGGGCCGGAACATCCAGGCAAGCTCGCCCTCCTGGGAGCACAGCGCCGGACTTGATTCATATATCATGCAGCGTGAGCAGCATTCACTGACCCATCTGGGAACCGAGTCACCCTGGGAGGCCAGTTAAATGGTTGGCACTTTAAAATCAGGCTTGGGTCCACATGTTATAGGTGGCCTCACCGGCGTCACTTCCACAAAACGGAAACCTCCGCTATCACTTGTTGAGATCGTCGCGAAGGTGTTGCCTGCGAGATGTTGGGAAGGCAGTCCCGCACAACAAGCAACTTAGACCCCTGCTGGTGATGGCTTGGTGCCTCAATTCGATGCAAGGAGCGCTAGGGATGCTCTAATGACGATGTCCTGCCAATGCATGCCAAGTTTGAAACCCTTGCCCACACTTCATGGCACCCGGAGTCCCACCTGACTGGATGACCGTCTGACAGGAGTCCCACCTGACTGGATGACCGTCTGACAGCAGTCCCACCTGACTGGATGACCGTCTGACAGGAGTCCCACCTGACTGATGACCGTCTGACAGCAGTCCCACCTGACTGATGACCGTCTGACAGCAGTCCCACCTGACTGGATGACCGTCTGACAGCAGTCCCACCTGACCAGATGACCGTCTGACAGCAGTCCCACCTGACCAGATGACCGTCTGACAGCAGTCCCACCTGACCAGATGACCGTCTGACAGCAGTCCCACCTGACCAGATGACCGTCTGACAGCAATCCTGACTGGATGACTGCCACATGCAACTTAAGTTGAGGCCCCCCTCCATGTGACCACATGAAGCAGCGTAGACGCGGCGCTTCTCAGATGTGAAGCAGCGTCCACGTGACACCTCGCAGACGTGGAGCAGCGTTCACGTTGCACCTCTCAGATGTGAGGCAGCGTCCACGTGGCACCTCTCAGATGTGGAGGCCTCAAGGCATCCCATGTGGCAGAGGGGAGCCGAGGGTCGAGGAAGGCTGCTTGGCCCGCAGGCGCACCGTTGGGCAGTCGCTGCACGCCCCCAAAGTGTGTCACTTGCTCCTGGAAGAAGTCGTTCCACTGCCACTGGAGACCAATGCCCTGGAATGGCCGGTGCCCAGCCTGCACTGCCGCCATCCCGTATGTGCCGACGTCCCCTTCCAGTGCCGCCGTGGATGGTATCCCCTCCGGGTACTTGGCGGTGGTATACTTGGAGCCTGGATTGATCACTTTAATGTCTTGCTGCAGGAGCTGCCGCTTTCTTAGCCATTCCTCCTCCTCGGGCGCCTTTTCCTCCTCCTCGGGCGCCTTTTCCTCCTCCTCGGGCGCCGTTTCCTCCTCCTCGGGCGCCGTTTCCTCCTCCTCGGGCGCCGTTTCCTCCTCCTCGGGTGCTGTGTCCTCGGTGGACGGCGCTTCAGGCTCCTTTCCACCAACCACTGGGATAGAGAATTCCACTGCGGCAGAGAAAGGCTTGCCAGGGTGTGAGTGCTTGGGCTGTCCGAAGCCGTTGCTGAACACCAGCACGTTGCCGGCCCCCGGGAGGCCCTCCTCAATCCAGTGCGCGGTGTGGCACTTGTAGAAGAGGCGGTAAATCTGATGCTCCCAGAACCCTTCCAGGTTGATGTCGTTGCTCACTAGGGTCTGGTCCCGCCTGCACCCCTCAAATGTGGCCCACCATCCTGTCCAAATCAGTGCCTATGCCCCCCCAACCGCCACCGAGGATCCCCAGGCGTGACACGTGACCTGTGTGTCGCGCACCCGCGGAGGCGCCCTCCTCAGGGCACAGTCTGTGCATGGCCCAAACACGCCGTGCATATTCTCCGTACTTTACCACGTGACACCCTAGCCGTGACACCCTCGCCGTAGGATACGATACGGCTCGCTGCAGTGGAGGAGCCACGGCCACGAGGGGAAACCAGCTGGGAGGCGTCCTGTCTCGGCATGACCCCTGACAAACAAGAGCCCTGTTGAGAGGTGAGAGCGCGCACTGTGCTTTCCGGGAGAGCTGCCGCGCGCCGCACAGCACGGGGACCGCCGGCAGGGTGCACGCGCGGGGCCGGGAGGGGAGCCCAAAGGCCGCGGACGCACTTGTATGCTCGAGGGTTCCCGGCGCGGAACAGCAAGTCTCCCCCCATTCCGTACTTCCCCCCCTGCGCAGAGACCCCCGCCACAGCGAAAGCTCTCAGCCCCCGGAGCCTTCGGGAGCGCCTCGGCCTCTCCCGGGCAAAGGCCAGCGAATCAACAGCGGCGCGCCCGAGTATCACCCCGAGCAAAGGCCAGCGAATCAACAACGGCGCCCGAGTATCACCCCGGGCAAAGGCCAGCGAATCAACAGCGGCGCCCGAGCAAAGGCCAGCGAATCAACAGCGGCGCCCGAGTATCACCCCGGGCAGAGTATGGGGTGGCAGACGAGAGGCCCACGGGGTCACCTTGTGGGCCTTCGCTGTGGCTGAGTCCTTGCTGTGCTCGATGATGTAGATCTCGCCCTTCTGGAAGGAGGAGAGCATGATCTGCTTCAGGTCCTCGTTGTAGGCCACCGTGTTGACGTGCAGAGTCTGCGGCAGCGAGGTGTCCTTCCAGGCTGCGCGGCCCAAAGCCCCCATAGGCACCCGCGTTCCGGTAGTCATATGTGGCTGGAACGCACATTTAGTGACGTTCGTCCCAGTAGTGATGCGAGGCATGGACACACGGGTTGCGGCCTTCGTCTCGGCAGGTCGTGTGGGGCGCCTCCTGGGTAACAGCTGAGGAGCGGACGGCGGTCAGAGGAGCCCTGGGTGACCGTAGCACCGTACCTTCTTCGCCAGCCCAGAAGTTGATGTCAATCAGCTCCGGGTGCGAGCTCACATTGCCGTAGTTGGGCTTCTCCGCATCCATGTCTTGAACGATATGGTCGTCCATCCACCACTCCCAGACCTTCTCACAGTCCTCGACGCCTCCCCCGGCCTGCAGGCCCGTTCCCGGCGCCGGCGCTCAGCACAGAGAGCAGCATATAAGATGCAGCGCCCGTGCGGCCTGGTGCTGGCAGCGCCCTCCCTTGCGCGAAAGGGCGCCGCTGAGCACCTGCTGCAGTTACCGTGGTTGCCTGGTGGCACCGGCTTCCCCGCAGAGGCACGACCAGAACTGTTCGGCAAGCCGGACCTACGTTTTCCCGGCCGTATGTCGAGACCATCCATACAAGTGGCAGGAGGCGCGCCGACCAAAGCTGTATATGGTGGCAGGAGGCGCGCCGACCAAAGCTGTATATGGTGGCAGGAGGCGCGCCGACCAAAGCTGTATATGGTGGCAGGAAGCGCGCCGACCAAAGCTGTATATAATGGCAGGAGGCGCGCCGACCAAAGCTAGCCCGAGCACCGCCCTACGCAAGCACTCAGCAGGCGGATGCACCGCAAAGGCCATCGTGCGAAAGTGTGCTTATAGTTTGAGCACCGGTCAGAAAGTCCTTTAGAAACTTGTGCGCGAACAACGCCCAATCCACGAGCACGGAAGGAAATGTGCTTCACATCAAAGCTCATCATTTCCCACAGGCCCGTGCTACACATGCGGTGCTGGGTTAACATTTCACGGGAACTCGCGATTCATACCTTCGCCCGGTACTCCACCACGCCGTCAATCATGCATCCTGTGCGGATCCCGCTCCCACCAGGCAGTTGTCAGCCGACCGTTAAGCGACCGATGAGGAGCACCAGAGGGCAGCCCCGTACGGAGCACAACGTGAGCAGGCTGCTTGGAAGGAGCCTGGGGTAGAGGCAGCGTTTATGCGACGTGGCTCCACCGATTTCCTGAGGTAGCCGGCGCCAGAGACGGCGCACGTGCGACACGGCGCAAGCGCTCAAGTCGTGAAGCTGCGTGCCGCCGAACCGGCTGCAGAAAAGACTTTTTCCGCCGCCGGTTTTCGTATGGGTATCAAGTTGGGTTGAGGCGTTCCGCAGGTCGGCCAAAACGCTTTGCAGACGGGCGTATTTGATCGTGCTCCGCAGGATGCACAAACAGGTGACACAGCCCCGCCTCCTGGGTTCAAGGCCGCTGATACCCCTTGATTGAAACAAAGGCTTCAACACCGTTGGCAAGTCCCGCCTATTGAGAGGCCGTGTTTTATCCTCTGCTTTTGTTTCAGCCACAAGACCCACATCGTTGGGGGATTTTGCCCTTGAAGAAGTCTCGGCTTGAGCCGGTTATTCTTCACTCATACGAGAGCGTCAGCACACTCGCTACGGAAAGGCACACCTACTAACAGACCGAGAAGCCAACACGACCTCTAGAAAGGAGCACCTGCTCCGCCAATCGCCGCAGTCTCGCTCACCACACTCTAGAAACTTGTCTGCTACACACTCCGCTATTGAGAGAGAGAGAGAGAGAGAGGCTTCAGATGTCAGGGCTGCTTAGAAGACCAGGGGCCTCCTGATGCTCGAACTAGGGTAAATGCTAGAGCCACCATGTGGAGTGCGCACCTCCACCAAGGTTCTTCCTGTTCTCAACAATGCCAGTCCAGATGAGGGCATCGGGGGACAGTCCGAGCGCATCGCGGCAGTGCGCCACGGAGACTATCTTCCACGAGGGTACAAGGTATGTGCCCGCCTCGGTCTTCCACACGTCGTGGTGCGCTGTTAGGTTATCGTTCGCCACATGGCACTTCCTCTCGATGGTCCCGTCCCAGCTCACTTCTTCTATGTAGCTCGCGGCATCGAAAGTGTCTGAGAAATACTTCTGGTAAGCCCATGTCATGCGCATCAAGTTCCCGTTGGCCAACAGCTTGACGATCTTGGTGACGGGATTATCCGGATGATACCAGGTATGAATGATCTGGCCGGCCATGTCAATTAGGTATGTCCACTGGGGTCCTGCGGTTCAACAAAGAACCCAAAAATATGAAGACGTTGCACATATGGCTGTGTCGGAAAGGGGCGGCACAAGACGGCAAACACAACGCAGGCCACGGAGCAGCAGTGCGAGCTACCTGAAGTGCGAAAGGTAGCTCTGAGCTCTCTTTCTAGGAGGCACCAAAATCAAATATGCGCCCTCATATCCCAGGAAATAGGAATAAACACACTAGCAGTGCGCTGTCTCCCCGGAGGCACGGGGCGAGGAGGCGGACGAAGCGCGAAGGCAAAGGATCAGCATATAGTTAAGGGGCCACGTGGTGAAGCGGTCTCACCGCTAGTCCCTTGAGTTTGCGTGAATAGGGTGTAGCCATCGGATGCCTTTGTGTTCGGGTCGCTCTTGGAGACGGCTTCGTCGAACCAGCAGTTCTCAGCGTCTTTTTTCACGGCCTGTCCAAGCTGCGCGCGATCGAAGGTGCCATCCTCTTTTGATATGCTCTTGATTATTCTTTGCAATTCTTCGGAAGCCTTCTCAACTTTTTTACCCTTAAAGCTCCGGTCATCAGGGACATCCGTAGACCAGTGTACCGCCTGGAAATCCTTCTGGTCCTCGTCAAAGTCGACATAGGTGTCTACGATTCTTTCATCAGTTCCGGCGCTTTGAATGCCAATAGGTTGGGAGGCCGAGGCCTGAGATTCAGCGGTCTGTGGTACGCTGCTGGAGTAGGCTTCGCTCCCCGAAATTAGAAGTGCGGACACCCCGACCAACGCGAGCATGCTCACCAAAATTAAGCCAGCTTTGCGGTATCTGGAAGGAGTAGCCGGAGCCCAAAGCGTTAATAAAAATGTAGGGTTTGTGATACAATGCAGAGGCAGGAACAGTTACAAGAAGCTGCCCATACCTACTCAAACTCGACTGCGACATTTCTTCAGGGTCCATGGCGGGCAGCTCGATGCCGTCGACGGAAGCATAACTGCAATTTTGTCCCGATAATAATGGCCGCATTGCACCGTTTGATCCCATGTACAGCCGTTCAAAAAATGTGAGAGTGTTGATTCACGACTAGCAATCAATCAAGGGCATGCCTTCGCCACTATTAAACGCCTGCATGGCCTGCGCTTTCGCTTTTCGTATTATTTTTGTTTTGCCAGGAATCCGCAATTAGTTCTGCAAGTGCAACCGAAGGCTGAACTATTGTTTGTCCGTCACTGTCCGCTCCAAGAACTTGGAACTAACGTAAGCACTTTGTCAGGTTTAAAATTGTACGTAAGTCTTTTATACTGCAGAGCGGAAATTTTGTAGAGCTCCTAGGGCTCCCGATCGAGGTACACATTCCGTTGGTCGTCGAATATCGATCTGTGACCGTCAGATCCACATACAGTACTCACTCGTATTTAAGAATATCTTAATTTAAGAAATTCGGGCCGGAAGAAATGCTAAAATCCTTTAGAATACTAGCCCCACCTCCAATTGTCAAGCCATATTCTTAACGAATATTGATCCATAACCGAGTTAAGAATAAATGGGCTATGAATCTCAAGAAGTATTCTTATTTCGCAAGCGTGTGTATGTGTTTAAGAATAATATCCCGAATGCCCAGTTTACTGCAAATAAATTCTTTCACGGAATATTGCGCCTATGCTTACAAACGATATATATCAATCTGTGCGTCTATGAAAGACCTATTTGTGGTTCATTTTTCAGCCAAAATGGCCAAGTATATCAAAAGTTATGCCCATTCCGAGCATTTTCGGTTATTACACTATAGTAACACTCGCGTACGCTGCACAGTTTTCTGCAAATGAATTCGTTTACGGAATATTACGCCTATGCTTACAAACGATAAATCAATCTCTGCGTCTATGAAAGATCTATGTGTGGTTAGAACCTATTTGATACTAATTTGTTCAGCTTGGCAACCATTTGGCAACCTTCAGAGCTGTAAACCCTATATGAAATATGATCGATAACAGGTTTCAAGACTAATTAAACCGGTTCTGAGACTACAACAATAGGTTTTGCTTAGGCATCACAATTGAGATTCGGTGGGGCGTCCTTGCTTGTCGTTGCCAACAAGGGGAAGGGGAAACAAGGCAACCTTGGAATGCGATGCTTATCCAAATACCCAAGTACCAGATATTATTTTGTTTCTTATTAGTCATTATGAATAGTGCTGGATTCAGTGACCCGTAGGTCATAACTTATCTGACTCCCGTTAGCTGTACCAGTACTCGTACAGTACTAGGTGACAGATCCCTAGGTCACAGACACCTTATATTCGTTTACCTTTATAATCAGTTTACACTTGTATGAAAAGTATTCAGTGACCACTCCGATATAATCCGTTATATTATATCTCACAGGTTATGGGGTATTACCCCGCTTTTATCACTGCTGACTTTGCCATGATTGGCTAAGCTTTTCCGCTTGGCGGGGCGTTGGGGCCTCGCGAGGTGTTGAATTGGCCGCTTTAGGGCGCGCGGTTTGCGCTATGTTGCGGTGAGATTGCGAGTTGGGATTTTCGGCAACTTCTTCGAGTGTCCGCGTTGGATTTTGTTTTAGACTGGGCTTGATCACCCCTGTCAACAACTCCTTGGCCGCCGCGTATTCGACTTCGTGGATTTCGTTCGACCCCTTCTTCTCCTCACTCCGCAACTGCATTACGGTCGCCCGCCACCTTACAATGTGACACTCGCCTTTTCCCCAACCCCCCTCCTATAGGAATTTATTCTGATGACTTCATCCTCAGTTGGAACACCGGCCATGGGTGCTAGAATGCGCCTAGATTCAATTTTTGCTAGGAACGTGGGTGCTCGCTACAAGAGCACCCCGCAGTCAGCGAATGTCGCACTCGCTGCTGCTGACAGGACACGCAGCAATGCCGTTTTACAATCGTCTTGGGACATTGACGTTGTGAAGCGTGTTGCGAAGGACACATTAGGTACTAAGGCGTCCTCATTTTCCGGAAGTGAACCTCATCGACAACTTCTTTGGGACTCCTTGGTGACTGCCTTGGAGGCTTCTTTTGTCAACAAGGACACCGCCAGTGACGAGGACATCTTTGACCTCGTGGACGTCACCAAGGAGGTTCACCCGATCTTCAACGTGTAACAAACGCCGGCTTTTCATGGTACCGCGCCGGGTTTGTTCAGCTGGTGACACGCATGACAGTGGTAACAGCATGACAGGCTTTACGAAGATGACTATCTGTGAGATGCAGACTTGTCAGAGAAGATATGGTCACCATCAAGTGACCAGGGAATGATAAGACGAAGATGGCAGTGACTCCTTTGCCGCTGACGTGTCAGTCAGAATGCGGTGAACGGTAACATTGTTAGAGCTGGCATGGAATAATGACTTTCTATTGGCCAGATGAAGATTTAAGGGCTAGAACCCGTTACAGTTTTGGGAAATGTGACAGGGCATTGAGATATAAGTAGACTCTGACCGGAGGTCAGGCTAGTGGACTCATTATTGTTTTGCCTTCGCAAGTACTAGGTGGCTGTTCGCGTGCCAGTGCTAGAGTGCTAAGACAGTTCTGCTCACAGCTTTTGTACACAATAATTCGTATTTTGTGATATAATATCAATTTTGACGGATACATTTTACTGCTGTTTTCATACTTTTTCAAAACAATAATGTCCTGCGCGGAGCGGCTTTTTATTTCAGTGTTAATCCGGAAGTAAAGGCCCTTTGGCGAGAAGTCAGCAGCAGTTGAAGGAGCGGATTCGGAAGTCAGGCGACTCCAGGGGCACCCACGGTGCACTGGCGGACCCTTTTTCTTCCCTGAACTTGGTGGTGCTTGCACTGAAAGAGCTTCCAGTGACGGCGGCGACGGAACAGCTTTGAATTCACTATTCATGAGCGGCCTCCTTCTACCCGGTGATATGCTCAACACCTTGTTCTGCAGTGAATCCAGGGGCACCCCTGGTGCACTGGCCTAGCTGCTGACAGGTGTCCTCCAGTTTTGAGCTAATCAGCACGGCATGAGCTTGGGCGGCGGCGGCGACAAAGTCAATCAGCAGTGAATGTACACCTGGATGAGCACCTCTCAGTGGTTCCTTCAGCTGGCCACCTTGTTTGAAGTGAATCCAGGGGCACCCCTGGTGCACTGGCTTAACTGAAAGGCAAGTGTGTGTTACCTGGGAGCTAATCAGCAGCGGCATCTGCCTTGACTTACCGGCTAAGAGTGGATCAACAGCTAATGTGCACCTTGATGAACTACCTTCCAGTGGGTTCTCCAGCTGGCCACCTTGTCTGAAGTGAATCCAGGGACACCCCTGGTGTACTGGCCTAGCTGAAAGGCAGGTGTGCTTGGCCTAGGAGCTAATTAGCGGCGACATCTGCTTTTACTTACCAGCGAAGAAGTGGATCAGCAGTGAATCACTGCTCTATGTCTGGAACTGCAACTTACGGTTTCTTGGGCAGCTCCACCTTGTCTGACGGTTAATCCAGGGACACCCCTGGTGTACTGGCCTAAGCCTGAAGCAGGGGAAAAGCTTGCCAGAGGACTGGCAGCAACATCAGCCCTGAAGGCGACAACCGAGTGGTCTTTTAAGCGATATTCCCTGGTGTGACACAGTTACCTGGTGGATTCAGAGTTAATTACTTTTCCAGCCTGGAGTGCTGCTTACTACTGGAGTGACCTTCTAGTGCTTTATCATAATGTGTTGGAGAATTCTTCTATCTTTTCTACGGTATTGGTCAGCCGGTGAGGCCCTCATATCACAGGCCACCTTCTGAATCAGCAGTAGTGCTGCGAATCCAGGGTGCTCAGCACACTGGCTTAGCTCCCAACTCTGCCAGCGACCTGGTACTTGCTTACTGGACTGGGGAGTGAGCTTATATGCCAGCCATGGTTCCCTTGATTAGCAGTGGTGTTGTGAATCCAGGGGTGCTCAGCACACTGGCCTAGCTTACACCGCTGCGTATCAGTGCTATTCTTGGTGTCGGGGAGGTGCCCTCACTTTCATTGTGCTCTTGATGAACTCTGGCCCAGCTAATCCAGAAGTGCTCAGCACACTGGCCCAGCTTTAACTTTTCCTCGCACGAATATTCTGCATCTGCTGCTGATTCAGAGCGCTGAAGCACAGTGCTGGACCTTTAGGCGTTCGCTGGCCGCACGCGTTTCGTTCTTTCGCTTGTTCAGCAAGGCGAATCCAGGAGCACTCAGTGCACTGGCCTAAGCCAGTCTGAATCAAGCCTCCAGTCTACTGGTGAACGAGCTTTGCGCTGAGAGAGGGGACTCTCCCTTGGTCCCATTGGCTGAGCATTAACACAGCACTTTACCACGGAGGGCGAGGCAGAGCCAAGCGCTGCCTCGGTCCAGTCCAGAGAACGTGAGGCACGACGGCTGGAGCGAGAGCGGGTCAGTCAGGACCTTGACACGGAATATATGAGCGCAGAGGGGTCGGGCTCAGAAACCACTCCCTCCGCACCGCCATCACCAGCAGCAACAGCGCTCGCAGCAACAGCACTCGCAGCAGCAGTAGCAGCCTCAGCGCCCGCAAACCAGTTTCTCTTTGCGCTTGACGACGTAGACGAGATGGACTACTATGACAGGGAGAGCCACTCACTTGACAAGGAAGACGTCAAACTCCAGTACGTACACTGGTAGTAAGAGTGAGGACAGAGCGCTCTTCATCAGGCGTTTCGTGGACATGGTAGCGAAAGTCCAGCGGGCTTTTGAGGCCAAGAAGCGTAGGTACACGAAGTCAGCATCTTACCATGCGCTCAGCCAGCAGCAGAAGAAGGCCTTCGCTGAGTCCAGACCAGACTTCAGATCATTGTGGGATAGTATACCCTCGTTTCTAGCAGGGGACGATCATTCCACCTCAGTCGCTTATGACTGGTGGTGCGCTGCCTACCTGAAGGATGGCGTCATGGCTTCACACGCTTGCCATGTCCTGAAGGATCTTACCATGAGAGATGCCTACCAGGGATCTGTGCGTTGTGCGCAGCCTCCTTTTCATGAGCTGGCGCCAGGATCAACCTGGGCAGTTTGTAAGGTGTTCGAGGATGGTGATGAGGATGGCGAGGCGTCTGATGAGTGGGCAGGCGAGGGAACCTCCACTAAGGGTCTCACGGGGCCAGATGGCACTGAAGATTCTCACTACTTTTGGGCCTTGAGGGCTTTCGTTGCAGAGCTCGAAGCTAAATTCTTGATGAAGGGCACCAAAGAGAAGGAGGATCTCTTGATCGCCAAGCCGCAGACCAACGAGCAGGACGGCCTCGCCTACGTGAAGAGCTGTCGTCGCAGGGAGGCAGCTCTCAACACCGGCAAGAGGGTGGAGGACTCCGTCGTCAGGCAGAACATCGAGGAATGCATTAAGGGCCTGCGCATCAAAGAATACCGAGATCGCGTGTCCGAGCAGCTGCGTGTCAGCCATCCTGCCCCCAACAAGGTCACTTGGGAGGACCTGGAGGTGATCGTGGAGGTGCAGGACAAGCTCAAGAACGATGCGGAGGCTTGGGCCCTCACACTGCAGCAGGAGCTGGTTCGTAGGCTCAACTGCGTGTACTCCTGCTTCGAGGCCAGGCAGATGGGGCTTGACCTGGCTGCACTAGTGTCAGCCATGAGGCGCTCGGGTTCTGCCTCCAAGACTGGGGACAGACGCAGGGACCCCAAGAAGAAGGAGCAAGCACAGCATGGTGGCGACGACGCCAAGAAGCCTGCGAGGGAAGCGAACAATGCCGAGCGTCAGAAACCTTCTTACAGCAAGGTGCCACCACCTGATGCTTCGAAGAAGTTCCAGTGTGACTGGTGCTTCACGCGCCTGCCCCACTCTCCAGAGCGCTGCTACACGGGGTGTCGTGATGCCCGGGTGCCGCCCAACTTCCATAAGGACAGGCAGAACTCCAAGTGGCCGGACGAGGTCAAGAATGCCCAGATGCGCGCCTACAACATCGCACACCGCTTTGATAAGCACAAGATGGGGATCACCACCAAGGAGTGGCTTAAGCTCCCTGAGGCCAAGCAGAAGCAGCCGCAGCAGCAGCAGCAGCAGCAGCAAGTGGCTGCCAGTGCCGAGGTTAAAGAGAAACTCGCCGCAGAATTGTCAGGTCTCCAGGCAGGGTCACCTCCAAAGGATGACAAGATCGCCGATGCACAGGCCCGATCAGAGGTCAGCGATGCGGAGACTGAGTACGACTCCCACTTCACCCAACAGGCTGAATACGAGGAGGATGAGCAGGACTGCCCTGCTGGGGGTGGGCTGGAAGGTGGTCATGGTGTTGGCATCGATCACGCACCGAGTCTCCAGGCCAGCGCCGCCGTCGCCTTGGGCAGCACTCAGCAGATGCGGGGCTTCCAGGTCAAGACGCCGGAGGAGTTCGACAGGGCCGCTCAGGTGCCTAGAGCCGTTCCTCCCGACGTACTCAGCAGGAAGGTCCACCTGTTGGCATCCAATCTTCGCAGCTCCGTGCGCGCCTGCTCGCAGATTGCTGCCATCCTGATATCCCAGAACGCCATCGACCTCCCGAAGGACATCGAGAACCTTTTGGCGTTGGAGGAGCTCATGGGCAAGGATCCGAATGATGCAACCGAACAGCCCACCGAGGTCAATGAGCATGAGCTGGAGGACACGCACGCCACAGCGACGCAAGGAGTAAGAAGGGAAGCAGATGGTTCAGGACACTGTGCAACCGAGGAGGTGCCATTGGACGAGATGCCCAACGGTGTGGTCGACAGCGCCGCCGCTCGATGTGCAGCCGCTGCCTGCGTGGACGATCTGGGGGTGGTTGACTTCAGTGACCATGGACATGTACGAGCTGGCACCATCAAGACCTCCGCCTACGACGCACTGAGGGCAAAGATGACGCAGCACCTGACCGACGAGCAGGTGTTATTGATGGCTCAGGTGCAGCCCATCTGCAAGTTGCGGAATGCTACTCTGTATGAGGGGCTGGCGCTGGTGTCATCTGGTGGTGAGCTTATGCTATACCGGGCGATCCTCATGGACACCGGCGCCAACTGCAACATCATCTCTATCTCTGTTGTAAGGCGGCTGGGTCTCACAATTTATGAAGCCAGCACCGGCGCCAAGGTCACCAGATGTGACAACAGTCCCACGAAGTTCACCCATTACTGCTACGTGGACGTCATTTTGGCTGCGGGCACGCCGCACATGACGCTTCACCGGTTGTACGCCTTCGTGACCTTCGAGGCCGAGAACTCCTGGGACCTGTTGATAGGCACTGGGCCGTTGAAGAACTCCCTGATGATTGACATCAAGTTAGGAAGTTGCGTGGCCGTGTCGCATGCGCCGAAGATTTTGGGCATGGATGCTCAGGTGGTTCTTCCGCTGGTCGACATGACAACACCCAAGCATCCTCACCAGCCCAGGAGGATGGACCCAGTGGTATGTTTGCAATCGGAGATCTTTGGGCATGAGACGGAGTGCGAATGGCTGGGGTGCCCACCCCTGAGCACGAGGGAGGAGAGGTTTGCTGCCTCTGGGATTCGGTCTGAGCACATCCTTGACGGCTATGAGTCGCCGGTGGGGTCACCACTGCCTTCGTCAGGGCCATCTGCTGCGCCCCCTAGACCCCGAGTCGCCACACGCGCAGAGGTCGGGGCGATGACCCGCGTTCACACATGTTCGCTTGAAGGAGGTCGAAGCTCGAAGGAGCCACCTGGCGTCACTGGCGCCCGTCGAGCTGGCAGTGTCGGAGCGCATGCTTGCGCAACTTTACGCAGCACCAAACCCCTGGGTGGGTGGGCGCACGAAATGGGTCACCGATGGCCAGTTGACTGGGGTTCGTCCGCCTCTGGACGTTCGTCTTGACCACAACTGGGCGGATCAGAGACTGTACCTGGACCGGCACCATGTTGCGCGTCTTTGCCGCATCCTTCAAGATCTCCCTGAGGACATACCAGCCAAACCTTCCCGGGAGCATGTCTGCGTGGAGTTCGTCCGCTGCCTCGAGCAGAAGTGGGTGATGGTGGAACAGCTGATGCCCCCTAACTGGCTGTATGTGGACCAGAAGTTGGATCACGATGAGGATAATGACTGTTGGGTGCTCAAGGGGAGCTATATGACACACGTGCCATCCCCTGCCAACAAGCAAGACGTCATCAAGCCCAGGGAGGAAGGCAGAGCGCTCGATAGCCTCAACTCAATCCAGCGACTGCAGCACACGCTCCAGGAGCTGTTTACGTACCCCAGTGGTGAGGTCGCTGGCACCCTCATGTGGGATCTGAAGGAGCGTGTCCTCTGTGTACAACCGAGTGCAGCCACGCA